>MU225692.1:3742801-3762983 GCA_018584345.1 Thuja plicata
TAGTGATGAGATGTGATTTCTTAAATGTATAATTCAATATGAGTAATGTGTGGTTATTCAAACTAGGTTTTAATCTCCATTCTTAACTAGACTTGTACAAGGTTATAGATGATAATTTGTGGAAGTTCAACTTATGGAAAAATGATTCATTTGATGATTTATGTTGGTTATCAATACATGGATAAGTACTTTGCACTCTTTCCATTATTATCTTGAAATGAAGATAGGAAGTAAGGACTCTTATTGGAAAAGTTTAATTGAGTTTTGATGGTGCAATTGAGTTGAGCATAGATAATGTTAAGGAGTAAAAAAATATGAAATAATAAATGTGTTTAGTGGATGTGATTAGTAATGTATGCATGTTTCACTTCTAGGGGTAAATTATGTGTTAGTCGGTAAGGAAAATTAATTCCACTAGTTCATTAATGTAGTTGGTTTTGATGTGAAATGGAATCAATGTAAATTGAAGTTGTAATGGAAATAGAATTTTCTTGATTAAGTAATAAAATGAAATATTTAATAATGGTAATTGAATTCATTGAGGGAACCTTAAGGAATGTTCTTGTAAATGGTAACGATGTTAAGTTAGAATGTTAGCAAAAAAAAAATTGTTAATTGTAATTTTAGGTCATAGACCTGATTCCTTATGGGTTCCCTGGCGGGGAAATTACAAAACCACTAGGACCGGTACCCCAAATTTTCACTCTTCTGAAGTGAGCTCGATTAAGATCCAACCCTGTTAAAGGTTACAAACACACTGTTAGGTGTGACCTTGTTAGAGGATTTAAAAGATAGTTTGTCACCTAGTATCTGGAATCTAATGCTACCATCCTTGATTAAACACTCACTTATCATGTCAATAGGTATCGGGCATATCCAATGCTACTTTCTATGATCAAACTTTTTAAAACTCCTTGGGATGTATCTCAATTACAAAAGACTTTTAAGTCCTACTCGGTTAAGAGACTTGATGCTTCAATGGTTAAACTGAAACATTAAATGATTTGTTCACACATACAACTTGAATTGAATATTTTCAGATCTATTTTGAGTACATTACCTCTCTGATCAATATAATCAATTCAACACCTTTGCTCCACACTATTATGCTCTGTGATGTTGTTTCACTTTTAGTTGGTGTTAGCAGAATCTAGCTCTTTCCTCAGCTTGTTGATCAGGTCTGAATGAAGACTTTCTTCTCCTTCAGAAACTATTTAGCATCTTTCCTCTTCTCTTCTCTTCACCCCACTCAATTCATAATGAATTGGGTTTGTCTCTTTATAGACATGTTTCACCATTTTTTGGCTTTCTTGATTCTTCGTGTGATCCACAATTCTTTCCAATTAGATTTAAATAATTTAAATCCAGTTTTATCTCATAGAGATCTTCTTGCCAACTGGAAAAAGAAAATTTAAATCCATTACTTATCCTTGGCTTTATCTGGTCAATTAAAACAATGATAAGTATCAGTTAAGTCTATTTATAGCTCTTGATAGCTAAGCATTTTGACATTATTAACTCTCTGTCCTGTCGGTCAACACTTTAGTTAGTCATCAGTGATAACTGATTATTTTGTTGGTGTGACTTTAGTTGTCTTCGGGATCTCTATTCATCAGGAAACACTGTAATTCTCTCCATCAGGTTACTTTGTGCTTTTGTTATTGGGAAACACTGTGACTTCACTCGTTGGTAATGCTGTGACTTTTCTCATCGAGTAACACTGTGACTTTCTCTTTTAATATGTCTGTCGATGTGCACTCCATCGATGTATACAGTCACTTTGAGGATACTTTAATTATATGCATTACTGATAGCATAGCCTTTGATTCATCAATTCTTTGAAGTCTTTGGTAGTATGTCCATGACCATACAGATTATATCAAGTTGACATCAATGACAATACAATACATTAACTAATTTAATGCCTTGCATGATCATCAACTTAACATCTTCAAACATTCAATCAGTTATAGTTCATCAATCTCTCCCTTTAGCATTGATGGGAATAAACTACGTTATCACACTATATTAATGCTAATACAATATGAAATATAACATTTGAATTTCATCAAACTACCAATCTTATGTACTATAACTGATACAAATATTTGGTCCTCGATAAGTTCATATAACTTAGATTTGATTCTTGCAAATTTCTTTCTGTCTTCAATCCCTTCACTGGATAGATGTAGAATCTTTCTTTCTCTGATATGATGTGTTCTTCTTCTATGTCAAACTCTCTCCCTTTCACTATTCTCTTTTCTTTTGATATCTCTTGTCAGCAATTCTTTCTTTGTATATACTCTCCCTCTAGATAATGTGATGGATATAATCTCTCCTTGAAGTATAATATCTCCTATGGATATAATCTCTCCTTGAGATTATAAGAAGTGATAATGGATATAATCTCTCCCTTTGACAATAATGCCAAACAAATATTTTTGACATTAATGCCAAACAAATCCTTTCTATCCATAATATACTCCTTGATTTTGCCTATCCATTTGAAATACAATAACTCTAGTACTCGGAGTAGATAAATACCTTGTTGTGTATAGATTTATCATTGAAGTCCATCTTTCTGCTTGCATCAAAATGAATGATATTCTGATAATATGTAGGGTGATCCAACCATCTAGTCATTTTACTAACCAGTAGACAAGGGTCTGACACCTAGTCTCTTTCTCAAGTACTCAAATGCATCCTTGGGCAGTGGCTTAGTGAAGATATCGGCTAATTGTTCCTTGGATTGCACATACTCAAGTATCACCTCCTTTGCTTGAACTTGTTCTCTCAAATAATGATACTTGATGGAAATATGCTTTGTTTTAGCATGCATGACTAGATTCTTGGAAATGTTTATTGCACATGTATTATCACAATAGATAATTACTGGTTCAAGAATTTTCATATGCATGCCTTCTAGTAATTGTTTGATCCATGCAATATTTGAGCAGTTTGCAGAAGAAGAAACATACTCTACTTCTACAGTAGATTGAGAGATGCATCCTTGCTTCTTGCTAATCCATGTGTCATTTTTGTCACTCATAAAGAATGCTCCTCCAGTTGTGCTCTTTCGGACATCAATATTTCCATCTTAATTAGCATCGATAAAGACCTTAAGTTCAAATTTTCCTTCTCTTCTATACCATAAGCCATATTCCTCGGTATTCTTCAGATATCTTAGGATTATTTTCACAGCAGTCATATGTGATTCTCTTGGATTAGCAGAAAATCTTGCAACTATTCCTACTGCATGTGCAATATATGGTCTAGTATGTACAACATACATGAGTTTTCCAATCATTGATCTATACAAAGTCCTATTTACCTCTGATGACTTGTCTTCCTTTTTCATCTTACATCCAGTTGCCATCGGTGTTCCAACTAGTTTGGACTCTTCCATCTTGAATATTTTTAGCACTTCCTTGATGTATTTGGATTGTGTAATGAAAATACCTTCATATTGTTGCATGATCTGTAGACCAAGAAGGAACTTGATCTCTCCAAACATAGACATATCAAACTCTTTTCTCATTTCATTTGCAAATGATTTGCATAACATATCATTGCCTCCAAATATGATTTCATCAACAAATATCTCAGTAATCAAAATGTTAGCATCAGTATCTTCCTTCAAATTAAGATTACTATTTTCACTAGTCCTTACAAATCCAATACTTATAAGATAGGAATGAAGTCTTTCATACTAGGCTCGGGGTGCTTGTTTCAATCCATACAAGGATTTTTGTATTCTACATACCATGAACCTCTTGTCTGGATCAATAAACCCTTCTAGTTGTTCAATGTATACCTCTTCCTCAAGTATTCCATTTAGGAATGCAGACTTGACATCCATTTGATATACCTTGAATCCTTTACATGTAGTGTAAGAAAGTAATATTATTACTCCTTCTAGCCTAGCAACGGGTTCAAAGGTCTCTCCGTAGTCAATCCCTTCTTGTGCATACCTCTTGCATACTAGTCTTGCTTTATTTCTGGTGACTTCTCCATTCTCATCCAGTTTATTCCTAAATATCCATTTTGTACTGATGGTATTCTTGTCATCTAGTCTCGGTACAAGTGCCCATGTCTTGTTTTTCTCAATCTTCTCAATCTCCTCATTCATAGCACTAATCCATTCACCATTATCAAGTGTAGCATTGGCATATTTTGGCTCATAATCACAAATAAGACATCTTGTATTTAGAGACTTACTTCTGGTTCTCATACCAGCCTTCTTGTCCCCAATGATCTGGTTTTGTGGATGGTTCCTTCTAACATATCTAGCAAGTACAGGTTTAGCTCTTTGTCTATCATCTTGATCATCATTTTGTCCTTCATTCTGTTTTCCATCACTTTATGCATCATTTTGATCAATATCCTGATCGTCAGTATTTGCAGCCTGATGCTTGGGTACAATGATCTATTGCTCAGGAGCTCTACATTGTTGGTCAGGTAGAGTGTGAAGTTCTTCATTTTAGAAAAACCAATTTTAGTCCTCTTGTTCTTTTTTTCTTTCCTTTTCATTATTCTCTGCAAATTCATCTATCTTTACATTTGCACTTTCAACAATTTTGTTAGAGGCTTTATTGAGACATTTATAAGCCTTGCTCTTGGTGGAATACCCTAGAAAGATTCCTTCATCACTCTTGGAGTCAATTTTTCCATTTATATCATCTTTTAAGATATAACATTGACTACCAAAATTTTTGAAGTAACTTACATTGGGTGTATAACCATACCAAAGCTCATAAGGTGTCTTCTTTGTATCTTTCTTCAATTTTACTATGTTCAATGTGTAAATAGTAGTACTGATAGCTTCTCTCCAAAAGATTTGGGTGCTATCTTTCTCTATCATCAGTGTCCTTACACAAACAACTATGGATCTATTCCTTCTTTTAGAAATTCCATTTTTCTGCGGTGTTCTCAGTGCAGAGACATGTCTTTTGATTCCATGCTCATTACAAAAGTTAGTGAATTCATCTAAAATAAATTCCCCTCCTCTATCTGATCTTAAGCATTTCAATTCTTTACCACTTTGCTTCTCTACCATTGCCTTGTACTATTTAAACATCTTGAATGCTTCAGATTTATCTTTTAGAAACATTACTATCATCATTCTAGAGTAATCATCAACAAAGAGAATAAAATATCTATCACCATAATAACTCTTTGTCCTTATAGGTCCACATAGGTTAGTATGGACTGATTCTAGAATGACATCAGATGTATGGGTTTTGCTTTTGAAACTAGACTTTTTCATCTTACCTTTTTGACAATTCTTACACATGATATTGTTGGGCTTTGTCATGGTCGGTAAGCCTCTTAAATTTCTCTTTTTGCTTATCTGTATCATGTTGTCAAAGTTCACATGACACAATCTTTTATGCCACAACCATATGTCTTCATTTCTATCCATTATGAAAGTGGTGTCAGTATCATTCAGATAGAATAAGTTACCTTTTTTCTGCTCACCGGTACTAATTAGATTTCTCGATTCATTAAAGATCTTTGCCTTCTTATTTTCAAATGCTACTCTGTGACCTAAATTATTCAACTGAGAAACACTCAATAGATTATAATTCAATCCTTTCACCCAATAAGTATTTTCAAATTCTATCAGGTTATTCAACATTACCTTCAACTCGACAAGGTGTATCATTACCCATTCTTACTCATCCACCATTATAGTATTCAAAAGTATCAAACTTTTGCTTGTCACTGGTCATATGGTGAGTGCAGCCACTATCTATGATTCAGACATCATTTTTACTGACTTTAGATATGAGTGTAGTTTCTACATACCTTTATTCATCGTCATCTGAATCATCTTATACTACGACAAATACTATCTTGATGTATTCATCAAATTCGGTGTCAGTATCATCATCTTTGCATTTTGCTAGGTAACTGTCCTTCTTTCCTTTATCCTTGTAGTCTTGGGTATCTCTTCTTTCTAGTTGTCAGTTGCTTCTGTAATCACCTTTATCATACTTCTTTTCAAATGAGCTGTCATTACTTCTGTCATCTTTTCTTCTATTAGGACATCTTACAGAAAAGTGTCCAATCTCTTTACAAATAAAACAAACAAGTGGTAATTTACCTTTGCCTCTCTGCATTCTTCTAGTCATAAGTGCTTCAATTTCATTAAGATCTTCTTCTTCACTTTCACTATCACTATCTTTTCTCATAGTGTATTTATGACTTTATTTACTTATTCTCAAAGAAGATTTGAATGCAGACTCTATGTTTGGTTCAAGACACTATTATCAAAATTATTCATCTCAAATTAAATCAATCTTCCAATCAAATTGTCTAGAGTAACATTTCTATTTTCTACTGCTCTAATTTCTTGTATGGCAGATACTCTAATAGCATAAGTAGGCAGTAAGGTTCTTAGAATTTTACTTACCACTGTATCTTCTTCTAGTACACCTCCAACTCCTCAGATTGCATTGACTACCTCTTTGATTCTTGTGTTGTACTGTGTGATGTTTTCACCTTCTTTCATTTTGAGATCATCAAACTTTCCTCTAAGGCTTTATGCCTTGTCTCTCAAAACATTCTTGTCACCACCATGTACAAGCATCAATTTTTCCCACATCTTCTTTGCAGTCTTGTAGGTTTTGACATCTTCAAATTCAGCATCAGAGAGTGAGGAAGAAAGCTCTATCATCATGTAGTTGTACTCATGCTTCTCTCTCATTTGTTCAACTATGAGTGATCCTGTGGGAAACACATATTCAATATCTAAGTACTGAGTAACTTCATTTCCAATACCTCATAAGTGGAGTCTTATTCTACTCTGCCATGAAGCAAAGTTGTCTTTTTTCAACTTGGGCACATCTCATATGTTCATCTTGTAATCTTTAGCTTAGGTCTTGAAACCTTCCTTCTAATCACACAATATTTGATACCTATTGTTAGTAATAACTGAGAGGGGGGTGAATCAATGGCCTCCAAAATTAATCCTTAAATCAACCCTTTAAAACTTATTACCACTTTTAAGCTTTTAGTTTTACTCAGTCCTACAAGATGAATAACTTGAAATACTTATAACCAATTATTACTTGTCAGAGTGCTTTGTAAAACCTTCTTCTGTATGTTTACCGATAGGCAGTCTTTCATTTACCGAAACATGGTAAATAGCTAGAGTATACTGATCAATCCAGAATTTCATATGTGAAATGTATAACAGTAAAGTAATGAAACATAAAAATATAACACATGGATTTTTAACGTGGAAACTTTGTTAAGGGGAAAACCACTGGGACCGAAACCCCAAATTTTCATTCTTCTGAAGTCAGCTCGGTTCAGATCCAACCCTGTTAAACATTACAAACACGCTGTTAGGTGTGACCTTGTTAGAGGATTTAAAAGATAGTTTGTCACCTAATATCTGGCATTGAATGCTACCATCCTTGATCAAACACTCACTTAGCCAGTCAATAGGTATCGGTCATATCCAATGCTACTTTCTATGATCAAACTTTTTGATACTCCTTGGGATGTATCTCAATTACAAAAGACTTTTAAGTCCTGCTCGGTTAAGAGACTTGATGCTTCAATGGTTAAACTGAAACATTAAATGATCTGTTCACACATAAAACTTGAATTGCAGATTTTTAGATCTATTGTAAGTGCATTACCTCTCTAATCAATATAATCAATTCAATACATTTTCTCCACATTAATCTTCTCTATGATGTTGTTTCACTATTTGTTGGTGTCTGCAAAATCTAGCTCTTTCCTTAGCTTGTTGATCAGGTCTTAATGAAGACTTTCTTCTCCTTCAGAATCTCTTTAGCATATTTCCTCTTTTCTTCTCTTCACCCCACTCAATTGATAATGAATTGGGTTTGTCTCTTTATAGACATGTTTCACCATTTTTTGGCTTTCTTGATTCTTGGCATGAATCACAATTCTCGCCAATTAGATTTAAATAAAAACTCCAATTTTATCTCATAGAGATCTTCTTGCCAACTGGAAAAAGAAGCTTTAAATCCATTACTTATCCTTGGATTTATTTGGTCAATTAAAACAATGATAAGTATCAGTTAAGTCTATTTATAGCTCTTAAAAGCTAAGCATTTTTTCATTTCTGAACTCTCTATTTTGTCGGTCAACACTTCAATTAGTCATCGATGATAACTGATTGTTTTTTCGGTGTGACTTCAATTGTCTTCAGGATCTCCATCCATTGGTGTGACTTCAGTTGTCTTCAAGATCTCCATCCGTCGGGAAACACTATAATTCTATTCATTGGGTTACTCTGTGTTTTGTTCATCGGGAAACACTATGACTTTGCTCATTGGTAATGATGTGACTTTGCTCATTGGGTAACACTGTGACTTTCTCTTTTACTCTGTCCGTCGGTGTGAACTCTATCAATGTATACAGTCACTTTGTGAATACTTGACTTATATGTATTACTAATAGCATAGCCTTTGATTCGTCAGTTCTTTGAACTCTTTGGCAGTATGTCCATGACCATATAGATTATATCAAGTTAACATCAATGAAAATACAATACATTAACTAATTTAATTCCTTGTATGATCATCAACTTGTAAGATTTAAATTTGGACGGGGGTTTGATGCCCTAGATCTCCTAAATAAGATTTGTATAATGAAGGGAAATCCTATGTCCAAATTTAGGATATTACATTTAATTATATTGATCAAAAGGATGGAAAAGAGCATGTAAAGAATGATGTGATAAGATGCCTACCTCATGACATAGAAAATTTGGGAAAACTCATTTTCTAAGTTCTGTAGACTGTTTCTAGAGATGCTCACAGTTGATACCAAACCGGAACACAGAGATGAACAAAACCCAGAAATCTTTTTTTCTTTTGATGTTTTCATATGAAAAAGGTTGACCCTGTACCACTTTTGCCAACACTATCTCTATAGATTCGAAAGCATCCCTATTTTCACAGTCCAAAAAGGGTATCCAGATTTTGCCTCGGATCCTCTACCCTGCACCTGCAAATATCTAAAAAGGGATTTTAGGGTGGCTATATAGGGTTTTTCCTTAGTCAAACCCCCATTTTGGTGGTTTCCACCTCCATGAATAGCTGAATATATAGAATGTATATTGTGTGTGTGTTTCTCTTTGGAAAGAGTCTTTTGAACATGCAATATCAAGATCTAATCTTCTAGGTTAACAATCCTAACATAACATGGAAAATGAGAAAGAAATGCATAGATTTGAATATGATAAAGAAAGCATACTAAGCCCCCAAGGCTAAATTATTCCTATCAACTCACAATCTGTAATTGCTACCCCATGATAATGTCCTTTGAATGCTTGAATGTTGAAGATGGTAGATCTAAAGAGAAAGCCTTCTTACTTCAATGAAGATCTACAATAACTTGTCTTTGAAGAATGCTTTGATTGAAGATGATGATATGTCCTCCTAGCTTGTCCTATATTATCCTCTTACTTGCTTGCCTCATTATTTCATCATGCCATCATATCGTGTCCTCTCATGTTATGTCTTCCCATCTCATCTCATGATCAAATGAAGGCAAAAGAGAGTGTTTATATAGAGATTTCAATATAGGTCTCCTAGGGAAATACAATGGATCCAAATCCAAATCTCACCTTGAATCATGGACCAATAAAAATCACCAACCAAGAAGGGAACATAATAACTTGAATATCAGAGAAAACACTTCTGCATCCGAACCCGGGGACCTATTTCAAGTTTCAGACCCCGATAAGCTCCGGATCTGGAAACGGGAACCAACACCTATTAGGGGACAAGGTCAACCTCGGATCTGTCCTAGGATAGGGTCAACCTTGGCCCTAACCTAGAATAGGTTCAACCTTAGCCATGTCCTAGGACAGGGTTGACCTTGGCCCTATCCTGAGATTTTAGGTAGGTCAGCAAGATGTGACAGAAAGGCTCCTAGGTCAATCAGGGACCTAGGAAGGTGGGGGAATGAGTCAGAATGTTAAGAAGGTCTAAAAGGCCTAAAGAGAGAGTAAGATGAGGCCTAGGAGGACCAATACATAGGTCCTACCTAGAAAGAAGATCCATCGAGAGGAAAAATCTAGGAGGATCCATAATATCCTAACCCTAATTTCACCTAAACATGTAAAAAATATAAATCTATTATGTAGACATACCAAATGAGGGTGATAAACTCATCCAAATGGAAGTTCTTCCATTTTAAGATGATACATTTATCCCCTACTTTAGCTTAGATATGATACAACATGAATATGCAAGCTAAAGTAAGAAAACATCATAAAGTATAAAAAGGATATAACCAAGTCCTCAATGTGAAGATCCCGCAAGAAACCATTAGTATCCGCAACCTGCAGCACACGAGGTTAATGAAAATATAAAGAACACCTAGATCTTAGTATGATGATCTTGAGAAGTATATAGAGCCCCTTATGCCCCCCCTGATTCAGCTTACTAATTCATGGAAGGTGAAACAGGGTGATAAGGTGAGTTCTATATACTGAATATGAAAGATGTTGAAAATTCCTTTCCTAAACCTTCCAAAACTAATTTTAGAGGTTATGTATCTAAATCATTATTCCAATGCCTCTGATGGCACTAAAAACAGAGCTACCAAACTCAAGTTATGATGAAAAGAGTGAATGTCTATCTAAATGCATATAGAAGGAAAATTCGAGTTTAACCTAAATAATTCAAGATGAAACCATAGAAAACCCCTAATTTAAAGCCTATAAATAGGAGAAAGAGATACTTACCTCCTCATTCTTACCATTTATAGAGTTTGATCAAAGAGATAGGATGCCAAAGAGAGAGGAGTTTGGAGCGAGCCATATGGAGGTCCTGCGAGAGTGCCTAGCCGGTAGACAGCCTTTGCGCAAGGTAAGTGCCTATTTTTAGTATTTGTGATTGAAATTTTGATGTTTTTATAGGGAAGGTTGACCCTAACCCAAGAAGGTTTACCCTAACCTAGTATGGTTGACCCTGACCCTTTAAGGTCGACCCTGTATGGGAAGGTTATGTCCCTATTGGGGAGTAGGTCGACCCTGACCCATAAAGGTTGACCCTGACCCCTGAAGGTCGACCCTGACCCATAAAGGTTGACCCTGTCCTAATATGGTCCACCCTATCTAGGTAAAGTAGGTTTTGAATTTATGTGATTTAGAAGGTCTGATATGGTTTATGTCTGTGCTCGCAGGATCCAGTCTGTCTACGAGAGCATCCCTTCGGAGGGCTACTCTTATCTATCAGAGGGAGTGTCTCCGAGCTACAGCCAGAGGAGACTCAGTTATTAAGAGATGTGGGACTATATTGGGTGGCAGATCTACCATAGTTGAGGCTTCATCAGTTGATGATATCGGCCATGATAGAGAGATGGGATGAGGATACATGCTCATTTCATCTTCCATCAGGCGAGATCACCATCACCTTGGAAGATGTGTACAGGATCCTACGACTGCTGATCCAAGGTGAGCCTGTTAGACCAAGAGTACCATGGGGTCCTCCAAAGATTTTTTTAGATATGGAGTACTATTTGGGATGAGTGCCACAGTTGCAAACTCGGTCAGATCACATTTCATTAGCAGCCATTCTAGCGGGTCTGACACCTTTGGTACGAAGGGTGATGCTTTGTATTGTTGCCTTGGTTGTAGTGCCCAACACAAAGGGTATAGTTTTTCTAGCACCATTCACACATCTCATACACAAGATGGAGAGTGACAGATTCATTGTCTCATGGGGCCACAGCATGTTGGCTCATCTTTATCATGAGTTGAGTCAGTTGGTGAGATTTTGGTGGGAGAGTCTTACAGTGTGCACATTACTACAGGTGTGGATGTTTGAGCACTATGCATGCACATGACCATAGGGTGCTCCTATGATGATAGATGTGAGCACACTAAGAGCCTACGCATATCCACTAGCTGATGTCTGGCAGCATGGAGATATCCTCTATTGGAGGGTATGCTTTGATTATATACCAGGGATTGATGTGATTTGGCGACCATATTGTCAGATGATGGAGTGGCCCGATACCCGACAGTAGTTGAGACACTCACAGCAGTGCAAGCTACTAGAGGAACCTACCCAACATGTTGTGATGCCTTATTATTATGAAAGGGTGATGAGGCAGTTTGGTTTGATACAGGAAGTCCCTCATGCAGTACCCCAATATGCATACCCAATGAGATACTATCAGAGACCCGGTGCTATACATCGACTGACAGTAGCTGATATCATGGATAGTGATACAGATGAGATAGAGGATATAGAGGTAGCCCCTGAGCTATCCTATGCCAATGTGAGCAGAGAGTATATCAGATACTGGAGTTTACAAGGGACCCATCCTATCTTTCCTGATGACTACCCCATGGGTGATCCAGGTCCGGAGAGGAACCACCGAGGAGAGGACATACCAGTAGGAGAGGAGGAGGATTTGAGATATGAGGAGGAGCCTCCCCTCAAGGGAGATCCTATAGAGGAGGAGAGAACAAAGGAGAGAGTAGAGGAGAGAGTAGAGGAGAGAACAGAGGAGATGACCCCAGACCACAGTACCAGGACCAGTGTTCAGGCAGTCTATGTTACTCCTGTGAGATCACAGCGACCTCCTTGAGCGCATACAAAGACACCACCACCAAGGCCTAGACCAAGGGAATGAGGAGAATGCAGTCATTCCATGCCCCCACCATCCAGATCCTTTAGTGATGCCCAAGTAGGGGATCCAGGTATGACATAGTTGATTAGAATGTTTTTGAATAAAGATTTGGATTAGAATAGAGATTTAAAGAAGTTTTATATTTGGATTTTCCAGGAAGCATAGTGGAGTGGAGGAGCTTTGTATTCAAGGTTCTAAAGGATACATGCCTATCCTACCAACTGCCAACTGGTGAGAGAGATTCCCTTGCAGGATGAAGGGATCCTGGAAGACATACAGATATCTTCCTATGTGTTCAGCGAGAATTGAGGATGTGCAAGGAAAGAGAAGAGAAAGTGACAGCTAACCTAGAGAGAGCCCAAGAGCAGATCTAGGAAATGAACATGTCAAGGAGCCACTCACGGACTACCGTTCTGAGATCCCCAGCCTCACATCAGAGATCCGAGAGTGTTTATATAGAGATTTCAATATAGGTCTCCTAGGGAAATGCAATGGATCCAAATCCAAATCTCACCTTGAATCATGGTCCAATCACAATCACCAACCAAGGAGGGAACATAATAACTTGAATATCGGAGAAAACACTTCTACATCTGAACCCGGGGACCTATTTCAAGTTTTGGACCCCGATAAGCTCTGGATCTGGAAACTAGAACCAACACCTATCAAGGGATAGGGTTGACCTTGGCCCTGACCTAGGATAGGGTCAACCTCGGCCCTATCCTAGGATAGGGTTGACCTTATCCCTATCCTAATATTTTAGGTAGGTCAGTAGGATGTGACAAAAAGGCTCCCAGGTCAATCAGGGACCTAGGAAGGTGGGGGAATGAGTCAGAATTTTAAGAAGGCCTAAAAGGCCTGGAGAGAGAGTAAGATGAGGCCTAGGAGGACCAATACATAGGTCCTACCTAGAAAGAAGAGCCATGGAGAGGAAAAATCCAGGAGGATCCATAAGATCCTAACCCTAATTTCACCTAAACATGTAAAAAATGCAAATCTATTATGAAAACATACCAAATGAGGGTGCTAAACTCATCCAAATAGAGGTGCTTCCATTTTAAGATGATA
This sequence comes from Thuja plicata, assembly GCA_018584345.1. Classification (NCBI taxonomy): domain Eukaryota; kingdom Viridiplantae; phylum Streptophyta; class Pinopsida; order Cupressales; family Cupressaceae; genus Thuja; species Thuja plicata. Next base: position 3,756,503 of record MU225692.1, read on the forward strand.
CACAACTTAACATCTTCAAAAATTCAATCAGTTATAGTTCATCAATTAAATCTGCAAATCAAGAACTGGATGTTTTACAGAATCCAAGGCTAGTGTTAGTTAGAACATTGGGATTTCAAAAATAAAATTATACATGATCACGAGGAAGATCCACTAATGAAAAATAAAGAAGGAATAATTCATTGGAAGTGTAATCGATATTGCACCACTTAATCTCCACTGTTGAAACAAGAAGCCCTAGATCTTTGTTAAAACTACCTCGAAGTCATATAAAAGATCATAAACATAATATAGAAGATGATGAGATGATGAGAAGATGTGTATGAAGTGGAATTAATAAGTGAAGGATGTATACATAGAGGAAAGAAGAGCTTAATTTATTGAGCTACCGAATACAGTTTGAGGTAACAAAGTCAGTGAGCACAATGAGTCTGAACAACATTTGATTGATGCACTTATATAGGCATTTTTTAATAAGTTTTGTTGTATTAGGAGTAGTACAAATCCCATTACTGGGTAGGCCATACAAGGCCTTATATTGTAAATCCTTCAATAGGGTACATCTCTTAGATTAGAGATTGTAAAATCCTTTCACAAGGTAGACTAAATAAGTCTTATTATACTCCTAACAGGGTAAGCTATCAAAAATAGCTAACATTGTAGCTCTAACTAAGCACCCCTTTTACTGCAGTAGTGAAGGTTGTGGGTGTCATCCCCACCATATTTATTTCCTCTAACTAAGGATTTATGCATGACCAAAAATCTTGGTGGTATGAGTTGTGTTTACATGTTTTAGTTTATATGCTTCACTTTAACTACTTGCAATATATTCAGTTCGGTATAAGATCAGATTGTAGGTTTAAAAGTTTTATTGGTACTGATTCACCTCTCCCCTCTTAGTACTTAACTTTCCATAGTTAATCCAACAATAAGATCACTTTGAGTTTGAATATATTCAAGATCCTTGGAGGGTAAGGTTGGCATTGTAATGCCCCTCCAACCCTCACAAGAGTTGATTGTGCCTATTGGAAGTTTGGTTTTTTATTCTCTATTAATGATTCTGATTGAAGTTACTAATCTAGACTATCTCATCTCCACATAATTTTTTAATGTATATTTCTCCTTGAGTAGTGATTTCCACCATGTGTTCATGATATTTTAGGAATATTGTGTTATAAAACAATCTGATATGTTTGTTGTGTGAGGAAATTGCTTTTTTATGGTTTGAGTACACTTGTATGAATTAAGTTGATTAAGATACTTTTAGTACTATGTTCTGGGTGGTGTATATATGTTTCTCAAAAGTGCCATACATATTAGGTTCTTTATATGCTTTACCTAATCATAATTAACACACTTGTATGATTTATGTATTATTGTGATGTTAACTATGAATTAGGGATTGACCCAAGTCACCTAATGGATCATATTATGTATTCAATATGACCCTTGTTTTATAATTAATCAGTAGTACTTTGTATTATGAGTGCTTATATCCTAGTGAAATTATGCATGAACTCTTTCTTTTCTCTTATTTGATTAGATGATGAGATGCTTTCAAATTGTGTTGGATAATATCTTCATCCTAATGATAGTTCGTAAATGATCCAGAATCTCACCTAATAAATTATAGTCTTAGAATATTTAATGGATTTTTTTCTTATACACATGATGACATTATCAATGATGAACCATCATTTTTATTTCAGTATGAAATTATTATGGAGCTAACAATACTAACTCAATCATGATTTAGAATGAGTATTGTCTGGTGTGTGTAGGATGAGGGGAGGTAGTCATAGTCACTTCCATGGGAGATCCACATGATGTCGTACTCCCCCTCATTGTTTTTCATTGCTTGTACAATATATGTGTGTGTGTGTGTGTGCGTACATATATATCTGTGTGTGTGTGTGTTTCTCAACTTAGTGATGCAGGATGTAGGTACTAGGCATTGACTCCACTTGGCCATACCAATTTGAGTGTGCCTTTAAAATCCTCGAATGTTTTTTTCGTGGAGATATTACCAAGGTTTCCCCAAGTAGATCCCTTTTGACTTAGGTTCCTTTTTTCAGGAAGTCAACCTGTTTGGGCTTGGGGTTGTATTATTATTTCTATGGTTTTGAGATTTATGTTCTGGTCTGTTGACTATCTTTTATTCTTGATATATAGTTATGTTTATAATATGGTCATGGGTTATTATGTCATTATATGTGTGTGTGTGTGTGTGTGTACACACACACACACACACACACACACACACACACACACATATATATATATATATATATAATAGTTATATTCTCTATGTAAATAAGTTAACGATGTGACTTAGCATATGTATATATTTGTATATATGGGTGCACACATATATGCCTACGTATATATAAATATAATTGTATGGGTGTGTATAAATATATGAATATGTGTATTAATTTTGTGATGTAATATTGTATTATGATATAAAAGTAAATAAAATAATAAGAGAATTAAATATCATTATGTCTAATTGGCAAAACTAGCTTTTCTAGGAGATTCGAATCTGAGACCTCCTCGGAGTAAGGCTAGCTAGTTACCAATGGGATATATGAGTTACTTGATCATATTTCTAATCATCAATATATTTTATTACTTCATAATCTTATTTAATTCAATAAATAATTAAAGTTTTGACCTATCATTCACGGGAATAATTGATTAATTTAAAACCAACTATGGAATTTGGAGAAGTTGCTTCCTGTAAAGCAATTCCCCCAACCATATAGTTGTCTATATGTGTAAGGTGAAATATTTTATGGGAGGAGAGACCTAGTTTTGGGGATTCTTATAATAGGCTTTTCAATTTTGAAAATGATTTTATTTCATCAAGAGTTAAGGAAGACAATAATGTTTTGTTTTCTTCTGAGAAAATGGAGAAATAATTGTAGCAAAAAAAAACAATACAGTCCTGATGCGGGGGAAATATCTCGCTAAAAAACTATTGGATCTTTCTAAATTTTGGATATGTTCCAGGTAAGAACCTAATTGCATCACTTCTCACCCGCGTGATTGAATGTGTTGTGGTTTAAAATTTATAGATCTCTGTGTGTGGGTCTATCCAAGAGGATAGCAAGAAGGAAGTTGGAAATCCTGGAGGTTTATGGAATTTCTCAAACACCAAGGGAATTCTCTATAGGACTCTAGGTAGAGTCTAAAACTAGAAATAATTTTCCTATGTCTATGTGATTTATTGGAGGAATGTGTTTTTTAATATTGAGGTTGTTCTATTATTGATCATATCTATAGATAAGTAATGTAGTTTAAAAATGTTCGTAATGGAATTTGGAAATACATATCTATATCTAATGTGTACGCTTGATGAGTTTGTCACTATCTATTATTGGGAGTGATTATGTATTCATGTGTGGTTTTTAATTATATGTTAATTTTATGTTTTGATAGTGGTTAAATTCCTATTTAATTGTTATTGAGTTTTGGAAGGTTTAGGATGTCATGTTATCACCCTTTCTTTTGATAGTTTATTTCATTTGGTTTTTATTTTCTTCTATTTTCTTTCTCTAATTTTGTGTATGAGAAATATTTGTATCATTATCAAGGTGTCTTTTGATGGTCATTTATTGTTCCTATTTGTATTCTGCACATTGTTAATGTTTTGACTCATCCTGAGGGTTTGATAACATGAGAGAGTTTCCTAAACCTGAGTGATTGCAAGTCCCTTTGATGACATGTTTGGGTAGGGAAGCTAGGAGCCCTAGGTGAGTGGCTCACCATAGGTTTCAAGGCCCAAATTGGCCACTAGGAGATCCTATGGGTGGGTTCTTAATCAAGTGATAACCATAAAAAAATGAACTTGGGCTTTGAGGGTATACACATAATAAACAATAAGTGATATTATAGTCTGCATAGACCTGGTTGGAGTACCAGGATCATGAGTTAAATGGTAGAGTGGCTCCCATTCTAAAAGAGGACTAGGGTTACATGGTTTCTATGGTGGATCCCAAAAAATAGGATATGCAATGATACTCACCTAGTTGGTATGCTAGAACCCTTACCCATATTTTGTGATGTTTAGATACTTGTTTATGTTTTGTGTTTCTTTTTTTGCTTTTGGATGGTTCTTTTGGGGAAAGGATTCTTCTTGACCTTAGATTGCCTTAGATCTTGTGTGGACCTTGGTTCTATCTCCTAGCATGGGGGAGTGGAACTTCATGGTTCCATTTGGTTGAGTGGTTAATCTTATCGAGGTATTGTTCATGGTTGCATGGATGTCTTTACCCTTGGATTCGAGCTTGGAAGTTGTCAAGGATTCTACTTCTGCATCATGTACTTCAATTTATTTTAATTCTGATGTATTGATTTATTGAGAGCCCCTATTAGGTAATGTAATTTAATGTAAAGGAAAGGAGAAGCAATGTAATGAGAATGGGTATTTTCTAGGTGAAATAAAAGGAAAAGTTATGCTCCTACTTGTATATGTTACAGATTAAAATAATGTGAACTTTGTATCACTCTTATGATATCTTATTATATAACAAGTGATCTCTTGCATGAAAAATTAATTATATTGCTCTCTTTTGTTTTTTGGATAATGACCTAGCTTATATTGATATGATAAATAAGTTCTCTTACATAATAAACTAAAAATGAATACTATGAAATGATTGGTTAATGAGTTAACTTGTGTTTATATCAAAGTTAAATGTTATAGTTAGATAAGAAGAACTATAGGAAATGATAAATGATAATGGAATTTCAATCGTGGAATAGCTGTATAATTGAGAAATGAGATGACAAATATTAAGGGAAGTTTATAGAAAAGAAATACAAGACATTTCTGGTTCAGTGTAACCTATGATAGTAACTTAGTAATTTGATTCACATATTGTTAACTTATGATGAATGTTAAGAATGAGTTAGGAACATTTTAGTTGGTGCCTTAAAATATATCTAGTATAATGTACATCTAAATGTTAGGGTTTGCAATACTGAATGCTAATCTTTACACTAATGTCTATATGAAACTAAATTTATAAGATAGTTTACAGATGTTATGAATTCCATTAGTTATTTATGAAGAAGGCATTGTGTCGGTGAATTAAATGACGGTGACTAATCATTGAAACATGTTCATGAGACAATAATCATTTATTCTGAAGTGTTATAAATATGTTAGACTTGTAATTAATTATGAAGCTCTTAAATGTAATTAAATTAATCAATATTGTTTGAGTAGCAATGTTAGGGAACATGTGAGGACTTAGGAACCTTCAGTTATGTTTCATTCATGTTTTGTGAGCATATGTGTATCGACTCTTTTGATAATATGCATTGTAATAGTTCAAAAAAAAATGACTTCATCTTTAGATATTAGATGGTCAGTCCTCCTAGGTTCCCTGGTGGGGTGTTACAAGGGAAGAAAAAGTTGAAAGGTCATGCAACTTTATGCTGGAAGTAATTGTAGAAGGACTGAGAAGAGGAAGGTGAAATGAAGATCACTTGGTGGAGGTTGATGGTTGCAAAATTGAAGACTAATATCATACTAGCGAACTATGAATTTGAGTTATTCAAGAGGTTGCAAAACTTGAAGAAGAAGGACCTGAGAGTGAAGGATTACACCAAAGAGTTTTACAAGGTAACCATTAGAGATGGTCACAAGGATCTTTCTAAAGAGAAGGTGGCTAGGTATGTGAATGGTTTGAGGTTTGATATTCAGGATGAGATGAGTATACTGAGGATTGGATCTATTGAGGAGGCTTATCAGTATGCCTTGAAGGCATAAGATAAGGTAAATATGAAATGTTACCTTTAGACATGGTCACAAGGATCTTTCTAAAGAGAAGGTGGCTAGGTATGTGAATGGTTTGAGGTTTGATATTTAGGATGAGATGAGTATACTGAGGATTGGATCTGTTGAGGAGTCTTATCAGTATGCCTTGAAGGCATAAGATAAGGTAAATATGAAATAGAAGATGAAATCTAGAGGAAGAGAGAAGCAAGTTGTTGCTTGTGACACTACTACATTTGGGGCCAAATTTTGACAGAAGTTTCCAACGGGTAACTTTTTCTTATGAATTTGGCTTTTTTTTTTGTAATAGGTCTCGATGATGTTGGTATTCTGATGGGTGTTTAATTGACCATCATAATTCTAACAGATTTAGGGTATACATTAACAAAAAAAGTGAAACAGCCTCATCATTTTTATTTCGATTGGAGAGCGGGAGAAAAGGAGCGACAGCTGAGCGCAGGAGAAGGTATGTGATTTCTTCATCTTTCGAGCCTCTGGCATCATAATCGAATGCATTTCATTTTATTGTTGAGGGATTTTCTCTCTAAAATGACCGCATTCTACTGGTGTTGTGCCCTAGCCAGTGCTTTATCTCTATTATTTGATGTTATTGGTGCTTGTGCTCAAGGATATCGATTCACTATATTCAAATGTTTGGATTCACATTTGTTGATATTACTGGCATATGTGTTTAAT
>MU225692.1:3820064-3888162 GCA_018584345.1 Thuja plicata
CCCCCCCCCCCCCCCTCCCCCCCTCCCAACACCCCCCCTCTCAGTTATTACTAACATTACTATCCCTTGTTCTTTGAGATTTTCATGAGCTTTTCTGATGGAAAATCTTTTTCTACCCCAGGTGTCTGGTGCAAGAGCATCCTGGGTCCTTGGTAATCTTGCGTCATCAAAAAACAATCGGTGTTCTAGTGGACTCTTGTTACTAGTTTTTGTGTTTGTTTTTGTTCTAGGTCACCGGTTGGGTGATTGTTGGCTTGGTGAATTTCTATAGATCTTCAAAAGGTGCGGTCATGATATGATGTTCGTGATGTCATTAGGAAGTTTTTCCTATGATAGCAACTAATTTAGAGTTACTGTGCTCGAGTTATGTTGGATTCTGTGACTAGATGTATGAAAGAGTTTATGGGTCCAGGGAGTTTTATGATATTTAGCGAGCGATTGATCTGTAGAGGTGTTGGGTAGGAGCGGTTCAAAGGGTTTGTTCCTTATTGTTCATAGATTCTATTTTTTATTATAACGCTTCTTTCTATTGAGTAGTTTGTGAGATACTTCTATTTTATATATCTGTTGATGTTGTTCTTCATGATATTGGTTCTTGGAGTTAACCGGTTGATTGATCGAGGTTGCGGTCGTTGTTCTGATTGTTGGTGATGTTTGGCGTAATTTCCTATGTGGATCTTTGCATGGCCTACTAGATTTGTTGGATAGGTCATTGTGAAATGAATTAAATGTTGTATTTAATTTGGATTGAGGTCGAATGGCTCTAAAATGATTCTTGGGATATGTAAAGCTGGTTGAGGGCAACCTTTTGCTGGTTTTGTATAAATTTAGGGCTTGGGATCATTTGAGGGAGAGGGAGAAGGAGGAAGAAGTCTAGAGAAGTGTTTAATAGCAAAGAAGCTGCCAGAGGATAGCTCTGAGACTTAGTAAGATCTGGAATAGGTTTGAGTTAGGTTTTGTTTTTCAATTTTCTTTGTACTTGCCCTAAACCAGGAAGGCCTTAGACCCTGATATGCTAAACTTTTGATACAGTTATTTATGCCACACAATTGTTTTAAAATCTATTTTGATTTATAAATCAATTTTATTTAAAAATTCTATTTAAAAAAATAAATTATTATTTTTAAACATCTTTTGTCTTTTTTGGCTGTGGAAGGGCACATCATTGGGTTTCACATCGCCGATTCAAACCCACGAGAACATTAGCCTAATGAGAACATTGTATCCCATAGGACTATCTTTCGTCTTTTTTTTACATCTTAAATATTTTAGAATTGAGCAAATGGAAAAGGGCAGATGACACAAGGTTGTGTTCAGTGACATATCATGCAAAAGAAAGAAGACTTAGATGTGCCACAACAACAAATGCTTTAGTCAATGAGATATTTATTTAACACACGCCCCACAAATAATAAAGAGATAAAGGTTTTGTTATGGATAAGTTTGACAAGCATTACATAGGGGTCAATATCTCTTACAGTGCGAAAATTCTTATTGCCCAGTTAAAACTAACTCTCATCATCTTTGTTGTGAAATGAGGCATTAGACAAGACTAAAAGAAGCATGGGAAGAAAGAGTTTATTTTTGGCACTTCTTAAAAGGTGGAAATAGAAAAACATTTCACTTTAGAGTGTGATGTCTTGAAAGACAACACAGACAGTTCTATAAATATCTTGACAGCTAACTCTTAAATTGATTTATACCGAAATAGAACATTTAAATAATTAAAAGAGAGTTGTTCAAACTCGAAAAAAAAATTGAAATATAATACAGAATTTCAATTTTGAGACAGTCTGTCCCATAGACTAGGTATAGGTAACCTGTGTAAAAAGAATTCACCATTGTTTACAAGATAAAAAAGAAAGATTCATACAGCTTATAGCAGTCCATTTATTACTCTGCATAATTGATTGCCATATACAGTTAAATCCCGCAGAACCAGAAATGGGTGGCCGTAAATGAAAAAGAGGAGGAGATATAAGAAGCACGTGAAAAAACATTAAATGGAGTTGCAGAGAATGTTTTATGTTTATAGCAAAACCAGTGCAATAATGGTTAAAGTGGGAGGTTTCCTTACACAGCCTTCAAACAAAAACAAAGCCATGTGAACTGTGAATTTATTTCTGCGAAAAGCGCATGATCATCATCATCATCATCATCATCATGCAACTGAATTTCGAAACGTGCTCCAATCCGCTGAGCTTTCGCACTGTGCTCCGTACATCTCGAAGAGGGTCGTACAGTAAATTTACGCAACTTTTAAAGATTCATGCCAGAGGCCGTAGTACGGAGCATCAAGCACGCCGGCAGTTTTGTTGGAGTTTAGTGACGAGCTTTTAACGGCGTGAAAGAAGGAAGCCCACGTGCACCGTATCTGAACTTGGTACGAATTGCACATGTGCCAACTAAGAGAGACGGTACTTCTGGCTTTGGGCGGCTAGTTATCTTGAAATATGAGAGGTGCATATCCAATCCATAGAATTTGGGTGTGCTTTTTCTTTCCACATTAAAATTTGAGGCAATAATTTTGTTCACTATAAGGGATAACCTTCCTCACTCATATCTGCCTCCTCCATGAGATGTGTACAAATTCAAGTAATGGGAAATAAATGTATCCATGTCATTCAATTTTGGGTCTATTTTGATGAGATAGTGGGGTGGGGACTTGTAGTAGTGGAGCATAGTGGCTATGTGTATTTTGGTGGTTTCATAAATGTCGACGTTGTGAAGTGGGGACCTATAGTAGATATGAGAGTTAAACAAATTGAGATTTGTACAAATTGGTACGAATTGCACATGTGCTAACTAAGAGAGCTGGTACTCTTGACTTTGGGTGACTTATCACTTAATAATGAGAGGTGCGCATTCGATCCATAGAATTTGGTGTGCTTTAGTCACATGAAATTTGAGGCAATTATCCACCATGAGATATGTACAAATTCAAGTAATGGGAAATTAATATAGCCATGTCATTTAATTTTGAGTGGGGACTTATAGTATAACAGACATGAGAGTTGAACAAGTTGGGCTTTGTAGTGGAGTATTGATTGATGAGAAATTATTCAAAGTATTCTTAAAAATTGTACAAATATGTGAAAGAGAGGAAAAAGGAAGAAACAATGCATGCAAGGCAACCACAACTAATAAAAGCATACAAAATAAGTCATATCGTAACATTAGGGCAATTGAGAAAGAGTATCAATATACATGCAAATAAACACAATAAAAACTCCCTCAAATGGACTCCAATGTCTTTTCTTGCTTCTCAAAATGAGTTGATGTAGCTCCCATGATGATTTTGCACTTATCCATTAAAGCAAATTGGCATGATAACGAAAAGATTCGAAAAATGTGGTTGTCCAAAATGAGAGAAATGAGAGTCCAATTTATAGATTTTTGGAACTTAAATCAACGGACAAGATTGAAATCCAATCGACGGTCAGAATTAAACGAGAGGACAAGTTAAGTGGTAAAAATTTGGAAATTGCATTTCCAAGTGAATGAGGAAATGGAAATATGAGAGTGTAGGCCCGTTTGGGGGCTGGAATCAGATTGGAATTGGCATTATCTAATTCCGGATAATGCCAAATTCCATTTTTGGGTCCATGAATGAAAATGGAATTGGAATTACGAAATTCCAATTTTGCCCCAAAATGGGCATATCAATCTTCCACCTAAATAGGTGGAATTGGAATTTTGAACTCCAATTCCAACTTTTACAAAGCAAATTTAATATCTCGTCGGATCCGTGACATGACAGGGGTGTGTGTGTGTGTGTGTGTGTGTATACACAAATGTGTGTATATGTGTGTATATATATATATATATCTGTGTATGTGTATATATACATGTGTATATATATACATATATATACATGTGTATATATACATGTGTGTATATATACACATGTGTATATATACATATGTGTGTATAGACATGTGTATGTATACATGTGTGTATATATGCACACACACGTGTGTATGTATATATACATACATATGTGTGTATATGTGTGTATGTGTAAATATGTATATATACACAAATGTGTATGTGTAAATGTGTATATATAAACAAATGTGTGCATATGTTTGTATGTGTGTAGACACACATGCCTATATGTGTATGTATATACACACATGTGTATATATACAAACATATGTGTGTATATGTGTGTGTGTGTTTATATGGGTAAATATGTATATATACACATGTGTGTTTGTATATACACACACAAATGTGTGTATATGTATATATACACACAAAGGTGTGTATATGTGTGTAGACACACATGTGTATGTGTATATATACATAAGTGTATATGTATATATACACACATATATGTGTATATGTGTGTATGTGTTTATATAGGTAAATATGTATATATACAAAAATGTGTATATATATGTGTGTGTAGACACACATGTGTGTATGTGTATGTATATATACACATATGTGCATATATACACACGTGTGTTTGTATATATACACACATATGTGTGTATATGTGTGTATGTGTGTATAGGTATAAATATGTATATATATACACAAATGTGTGTATATGTGTGTATGTGTGTGTATGTGTGTGTATATATATACATGTATACATAGACATATGTGTGTGTGTATACACACATGTGTGCATGTGTGTATATATACATGCATGTGTATATATACACACATACACACCGTATTAAAAAAAATTAAGAAATAAACAATTAAAATTATTTATGCATCTTCTCGGTCATCTTCCGAGTGAACCAAACGAGTCTAGCCCATATTCAGGAAATGATTTCCAAGATATGTATCTTCTAGAATTGTAGCATCTTCCAGAATTGACCATATCCAACATTTGGTATTCCAACACCCAAACGGGTCCTAAGTGAAAAAAAAATATTGGAAATATTTATTTTCAACACAAAATGTCATTTGCAAGTGGAGGAAAAAATAGAAATGTGATAGAGTTAAGTGAAAATAAATATTAGAAATATTTATTTTCAACAACAAATACCATTTTCAAGTGAAGGAAAGGATGTGTGATGAAGTTAAGTGGAGGAGAAAATGGAAGGAGGAAATAGTTAAGTAGAAAAACAAATTAGTAAGTGGGAGTTAGAAGTGGAGAGAAAAGGGGAAGGTGGAAGAGTTACAAGCGGAGACAAATTAGCATGAAAAAGAGATAAGTGGAGCTATAAATGAGAGTGAAATTTAATAATTAAAAATTATTACTTCCCTCGTAATTGCAAAATTAGACAATTAAATAAATGTGGGAAAAGGGGAAAGGGAGTAAATAAATAATATATTTATTTACCAAAGGAATGATATTAGGATAAGAGGGAGAAATAAATAAATATTTTCCCCTAGAACCAAGATTAAATAATTGATAAAATTATTTAATCAAAGACAAATCGATACGACATGATGAAATCAAAGGATGAAAATTAGAAATTAATTAAATAATTGTCATTATTTAATTAATAGAAGAATGACACAATATTGGTGATCAAACATGCAATATAGAAGACATGTTAAAAAAGGGGGCCATAGGTGTGAACCACTTTTGGTATCTACATTTTGCCCCTCTTTGATACAATGTGATTCTGAGCGCTGTGTCAAAGAAAACGTAAAAAATCATGGCCCAGTGGATCGACAGAAATGGAGGTATGACACCCCCTCGAAAAATTGGGTAGAAATTGACAGGACAATTTTTTGAAAAGAAAAGTGATTGCAAGGATTCACGGAAGAAATGTTAGGAGAAAGCAGAAGTTCAATGGAAGAGAAAAAGAATTAGTAGTGATGAAACATTATTTTCATAAGTGCATTATTGTCACAAGAGCATTATTTAAAATGAACCATGACATAGAAAGTTAGAGTGATAATGCAGTCCCTTTGCGACAAAACAAACACAATACAAACAAGGAATGTTTCCATCATCCTGAAGCATATGATATACATGCCCTAGAAATTTATGAAAAACGCCCTGCAAGTAGAAGACAAAAACAAAAATAAAGGATCATGAACCATCCCGACCACTCTCATTACTCCGTGATATCCTGGAGTAGTATAAGAACATGGCCGAAGATAAATCAATAAAAGATAAGACTCACTAAACCAAGAAAGTCAACAATCATTCTCATCTTGTTGTGAAAGTTGAAAGTTTGTTTGATGATGATGATGATGATGATGTCTGGTTTCAGGAATGAAGTACCTCGTCTAAGACAGATATCGTCCAGTTTCAAGTATACCACACCATGTATAAGACAAATGACAGGTATGATAAAGGATTGATTGATGTTGATTGATTGATAGGTCAATTTTGATCAGACTGATTGCTAACGTGATTGGATAGATTGTTTGTTAATGCATGATTTCATTAAGCGCAATGTTTAAGAAGTCTTCAGATTGTGTCTGCTTTGATATTTGTCTTGTCACAAAGGATAATTTATTGATCACAACAAGCGATTATCTACATGATGAGAAAATCAAACCAGTGTCATAAAATGACATTTATTACTATTTTTTGATTTTTAGGATATTTGAAATATTCAACTTTTGTGCTTTTTTCAGGACTTTTTACAATTTTTAGGATTTTTCAAGACTTTTAATGCTTTTTAGGGATTTTTTTCAACATCATATTTGATTTTTATGATTTTTTCAGGACATTAATATTTACATTAGAAAGATTTGAACTGTCCCCAGTGTCTAGCAAGGTAGGAACATTGTGAAAAGAAAAATGGAATGGTAGATGGATGAAGGCCAAGAGTCACTTGCATTGGATCTGTTGAGGTTGCCAAGGACTATCCAAGAAATGGGATAACATTTTTTTCAAGCTAAGGGATTGGAAATGAGAATGATAAGGTAATGAAAATGGTGCACTGGATGGCATGCAATGCATAGGAATGGACATGTTAAGAGTTTTTTTTTTGAAACTATGAAAACATGATTTGCATTTAATGTCCTTATTTTATATCAAGACCAAGAAAGGGATTTGGATAGAAAAATGGCAGGATATGAATAGGACAATGATACAATATGGATAGGATAAGAAAGATCAATAAGGGATAAGGAGAAGGGATACGGAATAAAAGATAAAGATAGGATATGAAATATGGACCAAAGGACTGTAAGCAATGTGAAGCAGATAGGACATGTGATGCTTCAAGGGAGATATCTATCCTTGTCAAGATCAAAGTTGGGAAAAGGGGATAGGATAAGGGATATCACAGGCATAGGATAATGGAGGAAATAATGGGGATAATGGAGGATAATGACATGGGTATGATATAATTGGAAAAAATGGATGAAACCTGCCCCCAAGTATGGAATACAATAAGTTCATAAATTACACATGACGCCTATTTGCCAGGTTTTCATCATGGTACTTGCCCAAAGCGCATGTTTGCCAGGTTTTCACTATCGGATGAAATTATTTATCTTTATTTCTTTTTTTGTGATACCAAGATGCATGTTTGCTAGGTTTTCATCAAGGCGACTTTTTTTTTTCTTTTTTGCTTCTTCTTTTTTTGACTTTTTGACATTTTGAAAAATAATGGACTCATGTCATGACATAGATGAAGGAATCAAGTGCCTTTCTCTTTGAATAGTTCACTTGAAATATATTTCATAATGGACCATGGCTATGACAGTAAGCTCAAAGGCGTTGGTAGGGTAATGCCAGAGGGATATGACATGGATAATTGGATGGAGGAGGATAAGGGTTTATGCAAAGGATTGGATACGATAGACGAAGAGTTGGAAAATGGGTGTTGGATAATGAAGGGAATGTAGGAGGATGGAATTTTAATGGATGAAAATGGATGCAAGAAAAAAAAATTGGCACCCACCTTGAGGGGTGATGGAGGGATAGCAAATTTGGATGCCATATTTAATTTTTATTTGGGACTTTGTGCTTCGAGAAGCTTCTTGGGAACCCACATGCATTTTGACTTTTCATTCTTTTGTGGGTCTTTGATATGCATTTCTTGCACAATGGATTTTGGAACCCATATTGATTTTGAATTTATTTTTTGATTAATGGGCCTTTGTGGCCTTTTGGAAATGTATTTTTATTTTTGGATAATATTTTTCTTTGTTTGTACATGTCGATTAGACTGGACATGTTGATCCTTGATAGCATATGGATTGCTTGAATTATAAACGTTATTTTTGGCATCCAAATTTATTGGATAAGGAATGGGATGCATGGATAGATATGAAATGTATGGAGGCCTTTTGGATGAATGGAAGGTTCTCATAGATGTGTGCCTTTGTTGAATTTCATGTGGAAAAAGCTAAGTGGGTTGTAAGCTAGTGGATGGAGGAATATATGGACCTAGGATAGATGGAAGGGTTGAAGGGGGAGGTATACGTTTGGATTTAGATTTGGAAGGGATACCAACGACTTGAGATAGAGATTTGTTATTAAGACCATGGCCATTAGGATTTTCTTTCATATGAAAGGGTTTTAATATTCTTTTTGCATGGGGGTCCAACCCTTTAACTTGATAATGTTTTCTTTGACCAATAGGATACTTCCTACAAGATGAGAGTCCATTATTTTGATGTGTATATGGTATGGAGGGACTGATGGAATCATGAAATGGATTGAATTGGATGGAAGAAGAGGAACTCATTTGATATGTAAGGGGTTCATGAACAAATTACATAGATGTGCTTGGATCACAAGGGGGATTAGGGGGAAAATGGGATCCTGCGATGGAATAAGATAAATGACATGATTATTTAGTAGGATAGGATCTTGTGGGGGATCTAGAGGGATAATGGGATCTTGTTGTAGACATGGACATGAAGGGATAATATTATCTTGATATGGAATGGGATCATGCGACTCCATTTAAAAATTCCTTTTCTCTTGAGTTTGGATGGAATCATTAGGAAGAATTGAAGGGAGGTCATGATCTTTCTTAGGAAGTGAAAGGTTAATGGGAACTGGAAGGGGATCTTCTTGGATAGGAGAGTTAGGGATAATGGGATCATATTGGATAGAGGGGATAAGGATAGTGGGATCATCATGAGGCTCAAGGGGATTATAATATTGGTCAATAATTGGAGGGGATTGGCCATCGTTGGGAACTTGATCTTAATATGTTTTTAGATCATCCTCTTAACATGGGGTAAGACTTTGGACATGCAAGGGGGACTTTGGAAAGGGGTCAATGTTTTTACATGGAGGAGATGGAGTTTGAATGAGACTCTCTTGAATGGGATCATGTGGTGGAATTGGCTCTAGAATTTGTGCAATATGAAAAGGACTTGGATCATGAATGGGACTATCTTGAAATTCTACTATCAATACCCCTTGGGGGGTTGCATCATTGGAATTGTCACTTGACAAAGATGGAGGAAATTGCTCTTGTAAGGCTTGTGGAGATGATGGAAGGGAGAGATTGATGGAGGATTCTTGGATGTCAATGTATTGAGGAGAAATAGGCGTGTCATCCATGTGAGTGCTTTGGAATGAGGCTTTTCTAGACATGGATGAATTATTTTTGGTTTCTTGCTCTTCATCCATATGAAACATTTTTTGAAATAGACTCCTTAAATATTTGGGTCTTGATTGACTTGTTTGCATTATTGGAAAAAAATGGTTGTGAAATAAAGATCGATTCATAATTTGGTGGTGGTCCCAATTGAATTATGTCACGCTCTTGTTGGAAGATTTGATTTGAAACTTGAGATCTTGTCACAATCGACACGATGACTAAATGCACTTAAGTATGAAATGATATATGCTAAATGCACTTTTTTTTTATTTTGAAGATTTTGGAAATGCAACCTACGATATGCAAGGGTTTTATGCAAATGCAAATTTTTGATTTTAGATGATTATGCAAAGAAAACTAAGGCTTATGCAACTGTGTTTTTGGGGATTTTGGACTTTGAAAAATCTTTGGAAAATGCAAACCTAAGAGTATAACCTTAGGAAATTGACTAGGGGTCTTGACTTAAAGGGGATCAAAGGGAAAATTGGATAATTGGATAATTGGATAAAAAGGGACTAAGTCAAATTCACCATGATAAAGATGAAATTTGACCAAATGATAGAGGGACAAATGAGGACAAAGGGACCAAGTCAAGATCTTATTTTCAATAACATAAGGAAAGACTCTAAGATTTGGATTTTTGTGGGATTTTGCAATGTTTTAAAAGGGATCTAAATGCAATATGAGGACTTGCAAGGAAATATGCAACTATAGTGAGAGTTTGATGCAAGAGGATGTAAGGTGACTAATGTAATGGATGAAAAAAGGCTATGACATGAATATGCAAAATAGAGACTACTAAGCATGCCACAAGGCTCCAAGGTGAATGTTTTTAGATTCCATATGTTCACAAATATTTGTAACAAGGTGTTTTGGGAAAATCAAAGTGTTCAAGAATGTTTGGGAATATTTTGAATGGGATTTGAATGTTTTAGGAGTATTTTTGAAATTGTTCTTTAAAATTTTTGAACACCCACACAAGACATGTCAGACAAAATGGATGTTGTAAAATTCAAACAAACACACCACAACCTAAGGAAAGCCAAGACAGTATCTATTGAATTCCCACTTGAACAAAGTTCAGCTGCGCCTACTCATAGCGAACAACTTAGAATCTTGGAGGCATGGGCTCCTCCTTATAGTGCACTCACTTCTCAGGCACACCAAGCTTTGAATCCAAAGGGTAATCACTTCCCAAGGTACCATTGTCTATACTAAGAGCCACAAAAATGTGGGATCTCTTAGTCAATATTGGACCTTCCACACCAGCAGATAGAGGGTTTTATGGAGTCACTACAACAAGAGGTTTTTTAATTAGGGAATCCATTCATGTGGCTATATATGTGGCAGATTAACCTCATTATGGAGGCCTCCCAGCTTACAAAAGTTATGTTCTATAGGTTTTGACGCACCACGCAGGTACTAAGGGAGATCTTCTGTCAATTTAGAAAAATTGACACCTATTCATTGTGACACTAATCACAATGACATTTTATATACCGGTTCGGAAGGGCTTGGCTTTAGCCTATTACATATTGAGCAATCCCTCTCACTGGCTATCCTAAAGCTCTCAGGAGTTAGCCACTCTAGAAGAATTATATAAATTTCTCTTACACCCAAGATCCATGAAGGCAAGGGGAGAGAATACGTTCATATAATTCTTAGGATTACAATCTAAAAGACACTTTGAACACATAAACACAGATTGTTCATTTGCCAATTAGAAAGGAAATATGATCAAAATTGTATAATTTATTGTTCTTTCCCTTCATAATTAAAACTACGTGAATATTTTTGTTCATTAACCCATTAAGAAAGGAAATGTGATAAAAAAAATGAGACAATTTGTAGTTCTTTCCCTTCCTAATTAAAACTATGTGAAAATTGTTGGGTTCTTTGATCCACCCAATTAGACTATGTGCAATTTGTTGTTCATTTATCCTCCTAATTAGGATAGATGCAATTTGTTATTCATTTTAAAAACCAATTTAAAATTTTGATTTGTTGCATGTCTAAAACAAGAAAGCTTGCATGTATCACAATTTAAACTCCCAAGTGCATAGATCTTATTCCTCTACTTACAAACCACATCAAAAAACACCAAAGAAAAATCTGATTTGCATGTTCACGTCGGGTTCACCAATTGTAGGACAAGAAAAATATGAAATAATATTTTTATGCTAGAGGAACCACTAACTCTAAATGCATACAAAATAGATCCTATCCTAACATTAAAGAAATTGAGAAAGAGTATTAAAACATATGCAAATAAACACAATAAAAACTCCCTCAAATGGACTCCAATATCCTTCCTTTCTTCTCAAAATGATTTGATGTAGCTCCCATGATGATTTTGCACTTATCCATGAAAGCAAAATGGCAGCAAGAATACTCAAAAAATGTGGTTGTCCAAAATGAGAGAAATGGGAGTCCAATTTATAGATTTTTGGAACTCAAATCGACAAACAAGATTGAAATCCAATAGATGGTCAGGATTAAATGAGAGGACAAGTTAAGTGATGAAAATTTGGAAATTGCATTTCCAAGTGAATGAGGAAATAGAAATATGAGAGAGTTGAGTGAAAATAAATATTGGAAATATTTATTTTCAACACAAAATGCTATTTGCAAGTGGAGGAAAAATAGAAATATGACAGAGTTAAGTGAAAATAAATATTAGAGATATTTATTTTCAACAAAAAATATCACTTTCAAGTGAAGGAAAGGATGAGTGATGAACAAGTTAAGTGGATGAGAAAATGGAAGGAGTAAATAGTTAAGTGGAAAAAGAAATTAGAAAGTGGGAGTTAGAAGTGGAGAGAAAAGGGGAAGGTGCAAGAGTTACAAGTGGAGACAAATTAGCATGAAAAGAAGATAAGTGGAGCTGGAAATGAGAGTGGAATTTAATAAATAAAAAAAATTGATTCTCTCATAATTGCAAAATTAGATAATTAAATAAATAAGTTTATTTAATTGTGGGCAAAGGGGAAATGGAGTAAATAAATAATATATTTATTTACCAAGGAATGATATTAGGATAAGAGGACGAAATAAATAAATATTTACCCCTAGAACCAAGATTATATAATTGATAAAATTATTTAATCGAAGACAAATCGATAGGACATGATGAAATCAAAGGATGAAAATTAGAAATTAAATAAATAATTTTCTTTATTTAATTAATAGAAGAATGACACAATATTGGTGATCAAACACGCAATATAGAAGAAATGTTAAAAAAGGAGGCCATAGGTGTGATCCATTTTTGGGTGTCTACAATATGTACCAAACAAATTTGAGAGTATTTTCTTTATAATAATTATATATTTGTTGACCAATCTTTTAAAACATAACAAAATATGAGAGAAATTGTACACATATTGAGTTAATTAGGTATGGAACCCTTAAGATGGTATTTAGTCCAAGGAAGGGGCCAACCGTTGTGTGGGGTCTAATTGTTGTTATATCACTTGTGCTTATAATATTCACTTTACCAACCTGATGACTCCTCATCTACCCCATCCATGAGGTGTGTAAAAACTCAAGCAATGAAAATCTAATATACCCATAAATTCTTTATTTGATTTTTGAGCCCATCTTGATGAGAGTGTGGGCTGGGGTCTTCTAGTGGACACGAGAGTTGACCAAATTGGGGTTCAAAGATGATTATAAATTTTGGGTCCATTTTGATGAGATAGTGGAGTGGATTCTTATGGTGGAGTGGGGTCTTATCATGGGCATAAGAGTTGACCAAAGTGGGGTCTTATAATGGGCATAAGAGTTGACCAAAGTGGGGTTCATATTGGAATATTAATTAATAAAAAGTATTTAAATAATTCTTAAAGTCGACACAAATAAGCATCAATATTGAGAGAATATTATTTTATAATAGTATTTATTTATTTATTCAAAAAAGTGGCAGACACGAAATTCATACATATATTTTAAAATATTATAGCGTCCCCCACACATTGTACACATATCAAGTTGACTATATATGGATCCCTTAAGTTAATATTCAGTCAAAGGGAAGGACCAATAGCAGTGTGGGGTCTAGTTGTTGTTATAGAACTTGTGCTTGTAATATTTACTATACCTTTCCGACTCCTTAAATGCCCCATCCATAAGGAGTGTACAAACTCAAGCATTGGCAAATTAACACAACCATGTTTTTCTTCATTTATTTTTGTGCCCATCTTGATGAGAATGTGGAGTGGGATCTCCTAGTGGACATGAAAGTTGACAAAAGTAGATTCACAATGGACCATTAGTTAATAAAATATATTCAAATTGTCTTAAAAAATATACAAATATACACTAATAAATGTGGAGAGAATATTTATTTTATAACTAATATTTATTTATTCAAAAAAGTGGTGGACAAAAAATCCTACAAGTCTTATAAAACATAACAACATATAACACACATTGTACACATATCATGTTGATAAGATATGGAGCTCTTAAGATAATATTTAGTATAGGTGAGAGGGACTACTAGTGCAAGGTCCAAATGTTGTTATAATACTTCTGTTTATGATATTCTTATAGCTTCTTGACTCCTTATCTCTCCTATCCATGAGGTGTGTAAAAACAAGTGATGGAGAAATCGATATACCCATGTTATTCATCATTTAATTTGGCATCAGTATGATCATAAGAGTTTATGGAAGTGGATTTTATAATGGGCTATTATAACAAAAAAATTTTTTTTTCTTAAAATTGCAAAAATATGCACCAATCAATGTTGAGAGAAATTTGTTTTATAAATTGTATTTTTTTGTTCAAAAAAATGGTGATAAAAAATTCTGACAATACTTTTAAACCATTATTATAAATGGTATACATTGAACATGTACCCTCTAGATAAAATTTCAAACCCTTGTGATTATATTTAGTCTAGGAGAGAAGACCCAGTAGTTTGTGGGGTCTAATTGTTATTATAGAATGTGTGCTTATAATATTCACTATACCTTCCTAACTCCTATTTGTCCCATCCATGATGTGTGTAAAAACTCACTTAATGGAGAAACTAACATACCCATGTTATTCCTCATTTAATTTTGTGCCCATCTTGATGAGATATTGGAGTGGGGTGTTATAGTAGACTGAAGTCTTACTGTGGTCATAGGAGTTGACCAAAGTGGATTCCATAGTCTTATACATACAAATATACTATGGGGGAGAATCAATATATACAAATTTCAACTTCAACACTTATAGAAATAATAATATCATTACTACATGTCATATTATCATCAAAACAAGAAGAATAATATTAATACCATTACCACATCCACATTATATAATGTGTTAATTTTGACAAGACCTAGACCTTGAAGGGTGTGGAGCATATCATTCTCTGGACAAGGACACTCTGACCAACGGTGACCTTCCAACCTAAAACTCAAATTTTAGAGATAGGTGTACAAAACAACTCATCGTGCATCATAAAATACTAATTTTACACTTGCATCTGTTAGTTTTATCACAAATAAAAAATCTCGTGCTAGTCCAAGGATATGAAACATAACATTAATCTTTTATATTATATAATTAGGAAACCTAATTTTAAATTTACCACAACCAACCATATTTAAATGAGAAACACCACTCAAGTACACCTTACCTCCACAAAATTCTTCCAATCTAGAAAACCAATCTTTATTATAGGTAATACAAAAATTTGCACCTAATTCAACTACCTATGCATCATTACTTGCATGAGTGGCCAAAGTTGCAATGTACACATCACCATCTTCCTTCTTGGACTCAGAATCACAATCAAGTTTCTTCTTTGCACTCCTTATAGAAGTGTCCAAATTGATTATGATTCAACCAAATAACTTTAGACTTTCTAAAATATGTGGATCTCTCTTTAGACTTGGATTTATCACACTTCTCATTCTTATTGGGCCTTTTTCCTTAAGTCTCCCACAAACATTTTGGGCCTCCTTAGTACTGATGGATATATTTTTCCTCATCTCTTCAAAAAGAAAAGAACCCATCACATCTTTAGTCTTAAAAATAACAAAAGTATTATCAATAGCCATAACAAGAGAATCTCACAAATCATGCAAAGAATAAAGTAAGATCTAGTGTTTCTCCTCCTCGTCCATAAATTGACAACAAATATGTTGATTGAACCACCAATATATTGAATACCTCCAAGTGGTATTTAATTTGTCAACCTTCTTCCATTCTCAAGGAATATAATATTTTCCTCAAGAAAATTTTATTCATTAAATATTTGTCTTGTTACATGTCATTGTAATCGGGTTTTTTAAAGGATAAGTAGTACCTGCAATAACATCAAAATCTCAACCACAAAGAGATCTGTTAGCCAGTTAACATTCCTAATATTGAAAGAGGAAGCAAACAAATAGCATGCATAATCATTCAATCATAATGAAATCAATTAAAAAACACATGAATATGCAAACCAAAAGTCCTCTAGTGTTGTTCTCCGCTATGCAATGTGGGCTCTTAGAAATGAGTGTTCAATGTGCCAGCATAAGAATTCAAAGCAATTGTGGTTACGTGGTTACCAAATATGAGAAATAAGATCTCTATTTATAAGAATTTAGGGGTTCCAATTAGGATTCCATGATTGGTGAGACTGATTATCTATGATTGAAGAGTGAACTCAGATTGATTGGGAGTTCGAATCACTTGATTGCCTAGTCAACAATATAGATTGATCTATTAACTAAATATATTAGAGAGTAAAGTGATTTGATTGAAGATTTGAATGGATATATTTTTTAGTCAACTAGATTGATTGATCAGAAGACTGATTAGATGGATTAGAAGACTAAATTGATTAATTAGATAACTACTTTGATTGATCAGACAGAGAAGATTGATTGGGAAGTGAACTAAACTTAGTATTAGTCAGAAGTGAGAGAATAGATACAATTAAATAAATAAAATAATTTATTTACTTGTACATAGGGGAATATAATTAAATAATTTAATCTTATTTATTTATGAGAGGAAAATTAATTAATTTAATTAAATAAATATCATTTATTTAATTATAAGTGGAGATATGATCATGTAATTATTATGTGTGTAATAATCACAAAGAGGGAATATTAATTAAATAATGTAATTATTTAATTAATTGAAGTGTTATAGAGAATAATTAAATAATGTTAATTATTTAATTACTTATAGTGGAATAATCAATTTTATAATGATTTAGACGTTGAATAAGTAAGTAATTAATTAAAATTACTTAATTATGGAATTAAAGAGAAGTGATGAATTTGAACTTACAAGTTAGTATAAAAATGCAAATTAATTAAATAATAAAGCTTATTTAATAATTTAAGAGCAATGTTAGTAAAGTTGTTGTGTTAGGATGACAAGTCATTTTTAAGTGTCTATATTTTTCCCATCTTTGATACAATGTATTTTTAGGTGTTGTTTCAAAGAATAATAAAAATTATGCCCCAACGGGAACAATGTGACAGTGGGGTAAATAATACCCCCTTGAGAGATTGTTGATGCAAGACAGGCATGAATGATCTCTTGAACGAATATTTAGATTAATGATGCAAGAAAATAATAATTAGTAAGAAGTGAAGAATGTTGGTAGGTTATGATGATTGTTTGATCGAGATTGGTCATAGAGATTGTTGATAAGAATCATGTCTAGTTTTAGGAAGGACCCATCTTGTATAAGACTAGTGACAATGTATGGTTTTAGGGAAGACATACCCTATATAAGAAAAGTGACAAAATTTGGTTTCAGAAAGGATACATCCTGTATAGGACCAATGATGATGTTTGGTTTCAGGAAAGACCCATCCTCTATAAGACTAGCAAAAACATCTAGTTTCGGGGAAGACATACCTATATAAGACAATAAAAATGTCTGGTTTTAGGAAATATACATCATGTATTTAAGACAAAGGACGATGTTTGGTTTCAGGAGAGACATATCATGTTTAAGACAAATGATGATGGAATGATTGATCAATTGATTTGACTGATTTGAAAATTGATTTGACTATTTTGACAAATAGATAGATAGATTGATCGATAGAATGTTAGAATTGAGTGATAGAATATTAGGAGATGAGATAATGAGGATGAATCTTGAGTGAAACCTTAAATTATTTTAACCACCTTCGAATTCCAAATTATTTGAGCAACTTATTTCATCATTGAGCCACTTTTATTATAGAAAAATTGAATAGCATCATACCCATATATGAATGATCTAGGTATAATTACCCCCTTGCATTCTAATAGGCATGTTGAATAAACAAGGATTGTGGGACAATCCATCTAGGTTGGGAATTAAGAGTCGATGTATGTGCGGCGTATCACAACCAAATTATCTATTGCAACATGCTTTGCAATTAGATATTACATGTGGATGTGAAGGCTCTTACCACAGACACCCAAGATACTCTTTTAAGACTTCATGGAAAATATCCCATATACATCAGACAAATAAAAATAAGTCATAAACCATCTTGACATATCTAATCTCTTGTGGAATCATGGAGATGCATAGGAACGTGACTTGCAAAAATTAAGACATAATAAGACCAACTTGACTCAAAAAGTAAGCAACCATACTGATTATGTGTTTGTGTTTTTATAGTAGTTTGTGTTGGTACTCTAATTTCTAAGGGTACCATATCAAACTTTTTGTAGAAATTAAACCATCTTTCATGACATATTTTTAGTGTTTCAGAGGGATTACGCGGTCTCGTATCGAAGAAAGATATTGCAAAAGGCTAGAATGAAATATTTCAATTTCCCAAGGGTTTGTCTTGCATGATCAGATCGGGTGGAACTAAACCAGTAAATCGATGGCGTTGTTGCTTTGAGTTTTGTATGAAAATAGCTAAGGCCATTTATCCCACATTCATGGTGCTGGGGATAAAATTAAAGTATTTATAACTGCGCGTATATATGTTAAGTGCCTTAAAGGCATGTGACTTTTGGGCTAGCAAGGTTAAGTGCTTGACGGTTAGTGGTGGCTAGCTGACAATTAGGGAAGACAATTTTGGTGGGCCCATGGTCAGAGGACATAGAGTAAGGCGTTGAAGCATGGAAGTAGGGACTATTCAGGCAGTAATCCAAGTAGGTGGACACATTGACAGGTGGCAGGCTCTCACATGATTGCGCAATCTAGGTCACAAGGAAGGAAAAGATTCACGCAACTGCAAAGGAGTGACATGTGGAAG
The DNA here is from genome assembly GCA_018584345.1 of Thuja plicata. Lineage (NCBI taxonomy): Eukaryota > Viridiplantae > Streptophyta > Pinopsida > Cupressales > Cupressaceae > Thuja > Thuja plicata. The sequence goes on from MU225692.1 coordinate 3,838,774, forward strand.
GGGTCGGCCAAATAGATCAACGATGTGGGAAAAGTCTCGATGAATCAAAGCGTGTCACCTAGAAGCTAATTAAGTAATGATAATGTGCAAGAATGATGCATGGCAGACAAATAGGGGATGAAATAAATAGCATTGTCATGAGGTTAGGCTACAATTAGGAAAGTTTATTACGGAGATGCGGTAACCTAATACGTGTCCATGATTGTAAAGGATAAGGGAAATTAGATGCAATCCTAGTGCTGAGATGACAAATGAGTAGATCCACAGACTTTTTAGATTCTACCATGTGGTAGGAGTGGCTGTATGACAGTCAAAGCATTATTGACCAAAGTTATCAAAATTTTCTAGCTATGTTATTTCATTAATTGAATGTATACTATTTAAAGACAGGTTGCCAGAAATGGATAGCAAGATAGATTTCCATAAATGGATAAGCATGCTGGAGAAAAGACCAATTTGATAAGACCTGCATGAGAAACAAAAATATTCAACAGATTTGAATTTGGAGAGCGTCATTGTATTTTCAGTAGGAACCGTAATGGAATATGACATGTCTCTAATTGTTTACTTCTTTATGCATACAATTACACATGTTGAAAGGCAATTGTCAAAGTACAATTTACACAAGTGGACAAGGATTTGGAAGTTATAAATATGACCATTCCATGGCTTATTTTCCCAAATGTTACTAAAAATGGATATTGTTAAGGATAAGCAATGTCTCTGGATACAAATCCAGAAAAAGTATTGGGACTGATTGTATGGGGAGAATACACCGTATTTAAAGAGATATTAAAATGGAGATGTGTATTTAAAGAGATATTAAAAGGAGGAATGACTTGCAAACTTGAAAATCATTCAAGCTTCACCTTTTTATGCCCTTTGATTCAAATATATTGGTTTGTTGGCTGGAGAAGAGAATGAGGAGATGTCAAGTCCTTGGGTCTCTCTTCTTGAATTACTCTCAGTGCATGAGGGTGTTCTTGGAAGATCTTTGACATGTATCTTGCACCCCTTTCTCTCTTGTAGTGAAACCATGTATTGTGCTATATTGGCCCGACTCTGGTGTTTGTTTCTCCTAACATTAACATTCTTGTTGCCAACTGATTCAGTTGATGCATACTTGAATTAGTTAGGGAAGAAACATATCCTATAAGAATTTTTTTTTACCTTCATGTCAAGCATATAAAATTCTTTCTAACCATGCAGGTGGGAAGTACAGTGGATCAGTTATGATTAAAAATTAAGTTGTTTTTTTTCTTCTAGTAGCTTTATCATATGGTTTAAAATTGTGATAAGTTTTTTTCTTTTTCAGCCTAAAGCTTGTTGACCCCCTTGTTTTATAAAAGGGGATTTCAGGGCCGTAATGAAGGGTTCCAATTTTGATGGTCCCGGTAGCAAGTCTTAGCATAAAATGAGTAACACTGTGATTTTCTAGAGACCAATTTAAGTGAATCTGTGTGACTCTTGTGAAGGTTTTCCTGGAGTTTGAAAGTTGTATTATATGACATAGACATCAGAGGATTGTATTGATATATAATGCTAGCTTGGATCTCTCCAATTTATAATGGTGCTATGTTTTGAATCAACAAAATCGTGAGTTTTATCTATTCAGTGCATTATTGTGATGTATGTAACTTTTGTTTCATGCTTTGATCCAAGCGATCAATTAAATGCTTGATTAAGATTGCAGATCTGATAAGGTTATATAAGGATTGTGATAAGTAGGCTGGGATGGGGTTATAGTGAAGGGATATTGTTAGGAAATACTCTTAGATCATATGTTATTGATGAAACTATGTTGTAAGATGTACTACTGATGACTCTAATACCCAATGGGATAAGTAACCGATATTATCTTTTGTGGGTCTTACAAAGATGTTGTTATTCAGACTCTTGTTGTTACTTTTTGCAACAAAATTGATTAAATTATGAATACCTTTACTTTGTGGTATGTTGTCAAATTATTTCATCTCATTCTCCAAACAGGGTTGATGTTTAATGGATAAATAACCATTATCTAGTATCTCCCGGTTATGTTGAGCCTTATATGAGTTTTATGCCTATATTGATGTCTGTCATAGTCCAGTATGTACTTAAAAGGCATTAAAGGGAGTCCCCCCTTGGTCTTGTAGAACTTGAAGTGTAGAGGGATAATTAGTGTCCTTGTTAGTTATTCCAACCCTCTTAAAGATTTTGAGCGTTGGAGTTGGAAACTATATAGAATGTGTTGAAGGGTTTACTAGTAGCTTTATAAGTGTAAAACCTTTTCAGGATCCAACAAAATGGTGACTCTATTGGGAAAAACAAAAATGGTCAGCAAGTTTAAGAGGATTGTTCCCTTTCTTTTTTGAATCAATCTAAGAGTCTGGTTGGTATAGAGTCACGTGTGTTACAGAGAAAGTTTCCTCTTACTTATAAAGTGAGTCAGGATTTGTTTTTTTATTTTTATTGCAAGAGTGCCCAATAATTCCATGTTCCAAAAGGCTATATATACATCTCACTTGTGAGCGGCGACTCCGAGTTCTCTCTTTGCACCAGTGTGTACCTTTGGAGAGAGGCTAAAAAGAAACAAGGTGCACTTGCAAAGGGAATGAAGAAGATGTTTAGGCTCCTATGACTAAGAGAATATTCAAAGGAGGAATCTATATGAGACCCTATTAGTGGGGGTATGTTGTGATTTTTCTGGTGTTGAAGAAGGTCGGAGTTGGGAAAATTTTCTCAGTCGATTCAAACTGTGCCTCTGCAAAGAGGTGGCGACTCTACCAAGTTTCTCAATGATGATGTGAAGGTGATCTTAGATCAATATTTATGGAGAAAATTCATCACATCCAAGTATTTTTTTTTCATTGGATAATTATTTTTTCCATGAAAATCAGTTATTAAAAGTTTTCCTATTAAGTGGCCAGCACTTGTTAAGAGGGAAGAAAAAGAAATTTGCAACCATCTTATGTTTAATTGTGATTTAAAGTCAAGTGCAAGTAGAAATGTATAGTGAATCCTTCTAGCCTTGCATACATTCAAATGTAACCATGCCTACTAAGATGTCATGACAATGTAAAAGGTAGTATTTTAACGCTAAGTTTTTGCAGCTCTAAATTTTCAGGGCATTCATGGCTACCCAAATCCTTTTCCACCAGAGATTAGAGAAAATTTGCCAAGATTAAAAGGTGGGAAAGAGGAATATGCTGAGAAGCATTTTAAAAAATTTAAAGATTTAATTGACGATTTTGATATTGAGTATGAGGACAACATTATGAAGTTGTTTATCCAATTCTTAATAGGTGATGCTAGACAATGGTTCTCCTTTTTGCCAGAGGGTTCTATTTCTTCATGTGAGGAGTTAGGTTCATCCTTTTTAGAGTAGTTTGGTGAAATGGTTAATCCAATTACAATGATAAATAATTTTATGGAGATATAAATAGAGAATGGTGAGTTGATCCATTCTTTTAATCTTTGATTTGCAAGAATATTGGGTCAGATCCCAATAAATTTAGACTAAATGATGTTGTGTGTTTGGTTGTTTACTTTGGTGCATTTGATAAAAAGATGAGCTTCTTGTTGAGAGATAAAGAGCCAAAAACTTTGCATCAGGATTTTATGACATTTAAAGTTTGGAATCCTGAGGGGTTTTCTATCTGCTGGTGTTCAATGTCATAATGTATCAAATGTAGCAGAAAGACATGGATTAAGAAGTGAAAGTCAGTATCAAGACATTTTAATCCCTACTGATCATACTAACCATGTTTTAAATTGTGATTCAAAGAAAAATGTAAATGAAGAATGTTTTCTCCAAGCAATAGTTGCACCTCACATGGATGTTAACATGGTTAGTGCAGAATTGTATAATGTTGATGATACAAAGATAGATATATATAGGGGCTATACATAAAATAATATGGATAATAGCTACTCTAGTTATAGGGAGGCATAAACAAATTGTTTTCAATCAAAAGTGGAAAATGAAAAAGGAGCAGGTGTTTCATCAGATGATGTTGATGCTGAAGCTCCAAATGGTAATGTTCCATCATAATTTGTTGATGTTGATAGTGAAGATGAGGAAGATTTTCTTCAACCCATGTTTTTGTCATTCATAGGGATGTCCAAGAGGATATGTGTGATGAATTGGTTGAGGGAGAGGATTCATGGTGCCAGAATGGGTATGATCTTTGTGAAGATAAGGTGATGGTTTCTATGCAGCCTTGTGAAGAGAATGGTGTCTTGTCATGTGTGGGTAATGATTGTGAGAATGAGATTTGTCTGAGATAATGATGATGTTAACATAAAGATGCTAGAGAAGAAATGCTCATCCAAGGAATTTACACCAAACAAAAGATAAAGGGAGACCTTGTGGTGATTATAATTCAAATAAAAGGCTTAGGTATACTGGTGAAGATACACATGCATTTTAGTTGGAACAATAGTTCAATAATGATGGTAATGTTGCTGATTCAATTTATATATTTACATCCTATGATTTACCATGTGAAGTTATTGATCTTAAGATGCAGGAGGGTTTCTACGAACCAGAGTGTGAGATAGTGGCAGCTCATAATGTTTTTGAAAGTCTTTCAATGTGCGAGTTTCTAGTTGTAGAAAAGAATAAGACAACTCATCAGATGGATAGTGATTTTGATTGTGGTTGTTCAATAAATGAACTTGGTGATGTAGAACATGATATCATTGATGATTTTGAAATCAATGGTCTTCTGGACCATGAAAATGTGTATGAAATTGTTGATGGTGGGTCATTATCAAAATTGCATGAACTTGTTTATGAAATTTTCTAACAAGGTATTTAATGTGATATAGAGATAAGAGGTGACCACATTATTAAACAAGAAATGGATGCATTTAGATTTAATATGAATGTTGATTGTTCTAATGTGGTTAACATAAATGTGGAGATGTTATCTTGTAGTGAACGTATGGATGACACTGATAGTGTTTCATGTAGCATTGAATTGGGTCAAGATAAAGATGTGGATAGTGAGCCTCATGTTGACTTACTTGGACCACAATTTGATTTATTTCATATGGATGTAGATCAGAGTTGGAGCGGTATGCTAGAAAATTTTATTAAGCTAGAGGTGTGTTTTATTCTTTCAAGAGTGGGGTGTGAAGGATATTGACATGATGAATTAGTAAATGTTGAAAGGATTGAGTTTACCCTAGGTTATAATCTATATGATCTTATTCCTCAATTACATAATTTAATCATTAGCGATCATCCTTTTTATTTGCAAAATACTTACAGTAATAGGGTTGATAATGTCAACCATCAAATTGAAAATGAGTATTTTCTCTTTCAAGTCTAGCATGGTGAATTTTTTCAAAGGTTTTATAGTGGGCTGGATTTTGGGAAGTGTTTTGATAGGTCTGACATCAACTTACCATATAACTTTGAGTTTGTAGTACCAGATGGTAAAGTCCCTTATAAGGAATATATTTTTAGTGATCTTGATATCCTATAGGAGGGTAACAAAAATGGGCGGTCTAATGATGTTGCAACCAAGCTAGAATATGAATGTTTTTCTTTCTCAGATCAGCGAGTTGAATTTTTTCCTGAGTATGGAGATGAGGGTCACCAAGGTATTCTTGCATGTCCTATACATTTTATAGATGAATTATGCTTTACAGAGTGTTCTATAGTTTAGTACATGCCAGGCTTGATGATTCAATTATGTGATCATTATGATTATGAGGTTAAGAGTTGTAGAATGTTGAATTTTTCCAAGTATTTCCAATTTTACCAGGTGTTGATTGATATTTTTATCAGATTGATAATGCTATTAGGAGATCAAAATCAGACCTTTGATAGAGTAAAATGATGTTTTTTGTATGTTTTGGAACAAGATTCCAAGGTTAGGGTTTATTGGAGAGTTTCTGGTCTGCATCCTAGGGCTAGTGTCCTAGTGCTGGTCTTGTGATCACCCTTCCCCAACTGGAGTCATTGTTGGTACTCTCATTTCTGAGGGTACCAGTTAAAACTTTTTGCAAAACTTAAACCATATTTCATGGCATATTTTTAGTGTTTCAAAGGGCTTACTTGATTTCCTATTGAAGAAATATATTGCAGAAGATTAAAATGAAGTGTTTCAATTTCCCAGGGGTCTATCTTGCATGATCAGATTGGGTGGAATTGATCAAGTGAATCGATGGCGTCATTTCTTTAAGTTTTGTATGGAAATAGCTAAGGTCATTTATCCCACACTCATGGTGCTGAGGATAAACTTAAAGTTTTATAACTGCATGTATATATGTTAAGTGCCTTGAAGGCATGCAGCTTTTGGGCCAACAAGGTTAAGTGCTTAGTGGTTAATAGCGGCCAACTAGCGATTACAGAGGATAATTTTGGTGGGCCCATGGTCACAGGACAAATAGAGAGGTGTTGACACATGACAGTAGGGACTATTTAGGTAATAATCCAAGTAGGTGGACACATTGACAGGTGGCAGGCTCTTGCGCGATCTTGCAATCTAGGTCACAAGGAAGGAAAATATTCACGCGATCGCAACAGAGTGACATGTGGAAGGGGTTGGCCAAATAGATTGATGATGTGGAAAAAGTCTCGATGAATGAGAGCATGCCACCTGGAAGCTAATTAAATAATGATGATTCACAAGAATGATGTATGGCAAACAAATAGAGCATATTAGATTGCAGTGTCACAAGGTGAGGCTGCAGTAAGGAAAGTTTCTTACGGAGTTGCAATAACCTACTGTGTGTCCATGATTGTAAAGGATAAGGGAAATATATTGCAATCCTAGTGCTAAGATGACAAATGAGTAGATCCACAAACTTTTTAGATTCTATCATGTGGTAGGAGTGGTCGTATGACAGTCAAATCATTACTGACAAAAATTATCATTATTTTCTAGCTATGTTATTTCATTCATTGACCATATATTGTTTAAAGACAAGTTTCCATAAATGGATAGCAAGAAAAATTTCTATAAATGGATAAGCATGCTGGGGAAAAGACCAATTTGATAAGACCTGTATGAGAAATAAAAAATATCCAACATATTTGAATTTGCAGAGCATCATGGTGTGTTCGGTAGGAACCGTAATGAAATGTGACATGTCTCTAATTGTTTAATTCTTTACGCATATAGTTACACACATTGAAAGGTAATTGTCAAAGTATAGTTTACACAAGTAGACAAGGATTTGGAAGTTATAAATATGACCATTCCATGGCTTATTTTCCCAAATGTTACTGAAAATGGATATTGTTAAGGATAAATAGTGTCTTTGGATAAAAATCCAAAAAGGGTATTGGGACTGATAGTATGGGGAGAATGCATTGTAACTAAAGAGATATTAAAATGGAGATGTGAATTTAAATGGATATTAAAAGGAGGACTGACTTGCAAACTCACAAATCATTCGAGATTCATCTTTTTTATTCCCTTTGATTCAAATATACTAGTTCGTTGGATGGAGAAGAGAACGAGGAGATTCCAAGTCCTTTGGTCTTTATTTCTAAATTAATTTTAGTGCATGATGGTGTTCTTGGAAGATTTTTGGCTGCTATCTAGCATCCCTTTGTCTCTTGTAGCGCAACCACTTATTGTGCCATATTGGTTCGGCTCGAGTGTTTGTTTATCCTAACAATAAAATTATTGTTGCCAACTAATTCATTTGATGCATACTTGAATTAGTTAGGGGAGCAACATATCCTATATGATTTTTTTTAACCTTCCTATCAAGCATATAAATTTTTTTTAACCATGTAGGTGGGAAGTGTAGTGGATCAGTTATGATTGAAAACTGAGTTGTTTGTTTTCTTTTGGTATATTTTTGATATGGTTTAAAATTGTGACAAGTTTTTGTCTTTTTTTGCCTAAATCTTGTTGGTCCCCTTGTTATATAAAATAGGATTTTAAGGCCTAATTAGTGAAGGGTTCTAGTTTTGATGGTCTCAGTAGCAAGTCTTAGCTTAGAATGAGTAACACTGTGATTTTCTAGAGAGAAATTTAAGTGAATTTGTGTAACTGTTGTACACTAAATTTTGTACCTTGTTAAGTGCTAGAGCTTAACAATCTAGTATAAAATGGGAATCACTTCTAGGTTATGGGACCTCCTTTAACTGAAGTGAAGCCTCTAGATTCTAGGCTGGTTCCTCTTGGATAATAACCTAATCTACTTTTAAACATGAAAGCAAAATTGAAAATAAAAGGGCTAGTAGGAGAATTGAAGGGAAATGACTGAAAAGAAAATTATCCTACTAGGTGATGCACTGAAGGTAACATGAATCACAAAACAGTGACCAAAACTAGAATGAAATTCTAAATCTAGTAGAACACAACTTCCTAAATAGGCTTGCATAAGTATTTCACAGAGATGCCTGAAATAGAAAGAGGCTATGCAAGGAAAGATAACATTTCACAAACAATAGCATATCCAAGGAAATAGACATAGACTGTGACCTGCAAACAAACATCCACTTCTACAAATAGGCACAAGAGTGAGACAAGATAACAAGGGATGAAAAAAATCCACAAGATTATCCAAAATCAAATCACCCATAATAGTGCACAAAGATGAAGAAAGAAAGAAGGTTCAAGAACTCCAAGATTTCTCTAATATTAACCACTATATTATGCTTCAAATAAGATAAATATAGACAATAAAAGGTTGAGGATAGAGAAAAGGTCACTAAAAACCTTTACATAATCTGGAATTCCATGAGAAATTACAACAAGATGAAAACCTGAGGGTAGAGAATATTCCACAGAAAGTCTTACATAAGCTCTAAAAACTAGCTACGAAAGCTTTGAAAACTACTTATATACAACCTCCCCTAGCACATAGGATTGGGAGTCAATCCATCAATTAGTTAGGGTAGAATTAGGGTTTACAATAGATATTCAATAAATAATATGGAAACCCTAAACCTCTCAAGTCTTCTCATCAATGCACTCAGGAAGTATCTCCAAAGATCAGATACAGTCATGAATGCATCTCCCATCATCATAAATTTGAGTAGAGAAGTCAGCTAATCCATCTACTTTGTTTGCAACTTGAAAGACCACATGACCGCCATGAATCCATGAGATCAGATTTGTATATTTGAATATTTGAATTACAACGGTCATAAGTGGCATGGGGAGCCTATATCAACAGCTCAGAGAAAAGACCTGATTCTATTTATTACACAGTCATGGATTCTTTCTTATTTTTACTCAGGTATCTTATATTGGATCTGATCGAGCCACGCGGCACATAGGAAAAATGCCTTAAAGATTAACTATCCTCATCTTGGCCATTGAGGGATTACACCTACCACCTGATCTTCATGAACTTTCTTGATCTTTATCTTTATTTCTGAGTTAACCCTAACTCTGCCTTTACTCATCTTTAACCTTGAGTGTCTGAACACATTTATGTCTCTAATTCTCTACATCATCTACTTAACTCTGAGTTTATTGTGAGACTTCACGCCAACCTCATGATCGGAACCAAGATCAATGACCTGCACATAATATCCAAACCATAGAAGAATATTCCTTTTCCTTGTGATATCACAAGACAACTGTTTGATTAAAAACACATCCATGGTCTGTGCCAAATCTTTGAACCTTAATATCATATTCCTTTCCATTGTGAGAATAAGAGATAGCCACAAGATCAAAACATGATCAACGACGCAGAATCCATCCTTACAAACTTTACTATAACTGTGATCCATTTTGAGATCACGCAACTGAACGTATCTCCAAGTCTCCAAGCATCTGGCCTAACCATGGTTTCATTTAGAGATCTAGCATAAGCCATAAGATATCTCAACATCAACAACCATGATCTCATCTTTAACTAAATTTGAACTTAACTTTACTTCAACTTCCTTGACCATGATCTATTTTGAGATTCAGAGATTGAAGAAAACTCAAAGTCGCGAAATGATTTGCTAACTCAAGGTTCTATCACGAGACCTCACACAATCCATAGGATCAAATTTGCATCCATGGCTCAGATCATAAATTGGCAGGCCCATCTTCAAATTTACCTATCTTGAACCTTAACCTTAGTCCATATGGAGACCCAACAATTGAGCATATCTCCAAGTCACGAGAAGACTTGTAACCCTAGGGTTTATTCTAAGATTTCACGCCATTCAAAAGATCTGATCCAAATCAATGGACTACACACAATCTCCTGATCTTTCTGTACTTTCTAAATTAATCTTGAGACTCAGCACAAACCATAAGATATGATCTGCATTGACAGCCCACGTGTAATCTCCAAATGGAAAGAGCATAATCCATTTCCTTCAGTGATTACATGACTAAGAGATAAACAATGAGATGCCAATGCACACATGGCTAATAAAAATACCTAATTCACCTGATAAAGTAACTCAGAAAAAGAATATGTCATGAACCGGCTAGGGTTTATTTCAAATTCATAGGGTTTCTTGCACTTAGGTCTTTAAACATGAACTAGGGGTAAAACTAGTGACCTAGCAAGATGCAGAGAACATAAAAAAGACCTAGAAACATGAACAAGAATGTACAAGCTGAGAGCTACCCTTGTGGGAGCCTCATTTTTCTCCACTTGTAGCCAAATTACATAAGATAAGGAATTTGGGTAACATTTTTGGCAATTTCTGCTAAATTTCAGCCTGCTAGACATATAAGACCAGTGGCCTATTGACATTCCATTGGGCATAGGAGTCTGCATTGAGCACACAAAACTTTTCTGGGAAGGAGGAGGATTGAAACCAGGAGGAGGAACTACAAACCAAAATAGGAAAAGAGCTATACAAGTAGAAGAAAAATAACTGTACACAAGCACTTTGAGGAAAGCAAGGGAAACTAACCTAGAAAGCATAACAGAAAGCAAGAAACTTAATTACAAAGATGGAAAAACCTCGAAACAAGGCTTTAGGTGAAATCCATTGACAGAAATTGGCAAGGCCTCTCCTTCAAGAGTTGATATCTGAAAATCATTATTCTCCTTGCACTTAGTAATCACAAATGGACCTCCCCAAAAGGAGTCAAACTTGGTATGCCTACCAGGCCTTGATTTGAATTCATCCCATTTGAGGACTATATCCCCAACATTGAATTTCCTTGATCTGGATTTCATATCAAAGCTCTTCTTGATTTGCATCTATTGGAACTCCATAGACTGCATGGACTTGATTTTTCTTTCCTCCAACTCCATGAGCTGAGCATACCTTACCTGTAGAGGGTCTCCTTCTTCAAAGAGGACAAGCTGGGTAGCAAGGTCCAAAGCTGGTAAATTAGTTGAAATGGAAAATCTAGCTTCCCTTCCATAGACTAGAATGTATGGAGATTTCCCAATGATCTTCTTGGGAGTGATCATGTCTAACCATAGGGAAGACTTCATTTTAGAGTGCCAATCTCTCTGATTTTATTGCAGATTCTTCTTGATTATCCTGATCAGGTTCTTGTTTGTAGATTTTTCTAATCCATTACCCTAAGGATAATAATTGGAGCTTGTGTTTAGGTAAATTCCATGTTTAATTTCCCATTCAGTGACTCTCAAGCCTTTGAAAGCAAGTCCTTTATCTGATATAATAGAATTTGGGGTCCCAAACCTGTGAATTATGTCATCATAAAAACTTAGGACAACACTCTCATTTTCTTCCTTTAATGCAATATCCTCAGTTCATCTTGTGAAATAATTAGTTGTAGTGATTATCCACTTGTGGCCTACACTAGATGGGGGGTTAATTAGGCCTATGAAGTCAATGCCCCACTTCATAAAAAGTTGGTCTGTCCTGATTGGTTAAAGGGGCAAATCTGCAATCCTTTCCTTCCCTACAAACATGGCACACTTCATTTATTTTCTTATATGATCATGAATGTCCTTAAAGATAGATGGTCAATAGTATCCAACCCTCATGATCTTGAAACTGGAAGTCCTAGGAGAAATATTACCTCTAGAAGGTCCATCATGAAATTTATGTAGGACACCTGCTACTTGTTTTGAATCAATGCATCTTAAAAGAACACCATTATGATCCTTTCTAAAAAGGATCTCATTAATAAACACAAAGGGGATAGATTGCAATCTATAATACCTTCTTTGTAGGGCACTCTCCTATCTTTAAAAATGAATCATGTTAGGAAACTAACCAGCTTATACCTTGGCAAGTTCTTCTGTTGAATGCATGACTAAGGATGCATTCATTTTCTCTTGGTCTTTTGGAGTTTCATCCTTGGTCAATTGTTCACAAAGTACTCTCCCTCTGACTAGATTGGTAACTTGGATAACAATGTCATACTCTATGACTCTAGTGATCCAACCAGCTCTTTTCTCATTTAGGTCCTTAGAAAGAAGAAATTCCTTGACACTAGGATGAGTGACTCTCAATTGTACCTTGATGTGGGTTAGTAAATGTATGAATTTCTTAAGGCTCTTCACCATAGAAAGTACATGTTTATCTACAAAAGAGTACCTTTGCTCATACTCTTCCAAACCTTTGTTAAAGAAAGCAATAAATTGTTCCAATCCTTCAGAGTTCAGTTGAGTTAACATTGTAGATATGGCATTAGAGCCTCCATAAGAATAAAGAATGAATTCCTTACTAAAATCTAGATTCAGCAAGGTAGGAGCCTCTGTCAGAGCCTCTTTAATGGCTTGGAAACTATTCTTTCCTTTTTTTCTCCAATATAAGACTACATTCTTCTTCAACATTGTTGTTAAAGGCTTCAAAAGATCTGCAATGTTAGGCAAAAAATGCTTGACAAAGTTAATCCTTCCTATGAAGGATTGAAGACTCTTCTTGTGAGGTGGTAGGGGTAGCACTAAAATAGCTGCAATCCTCCCAGGGTCCACTATAATACCTTTTTTGGACACAATATATCCCAACAGTTTCCCTTCATGGACTGCAAACACACATTTTTTGGGATTGAGGGAGATCCCAAACTCCCTACACCTTTCAAATACTTTCATCAGATGTTTGATGTGGTCTGCTGCATGTTTAGAATAGACAATGATATCATCTAAGTAGACCAATACAAAATTGTACATGAGGCTTTTAAAGGCCATATCCACAACATTTTGAAAAGTAGCACCTGCATTTGAAAAACCAAAATGCATTTTTTGATAAGCCATGGTTACCCACTTGGTTGTAAATGTAGTCTTATATTAATCTTCCTTATTAACTAGGATCCGATTGTATCCTAAGTATCCATCCAATAGTGAGAAGCATTATGATCTAGAGATACATTGTAGAATCTGCTCCATAGATGGCAATGGATGGCAATCCTTTAGGGATGCCCTATTAAGGTCCCTAAAATAAACACATGGCCTCAGATCCCCATTCATTTTCCTAACAGGAAAAAGTTTGGATACCCAACTAGTATTCTTTATGGGGTATATGATACCACTTTCTATCAGTTTGAGAAATTCCTTATGCATAAGTGGTTCTAGTCTGGGGTTGAAAATCCTTTGCTTTTGTCTGACAGGCTTGACATTTGGCTCTAATTCAATGGTATTTTGAGAAAGTTCTATATTTAAGGCTTTGAGATATTCATATCTCCAGGAAAATACATCACTGAATTCCTAAGATAATTGAGTGTAAGCTTGTTTCTCTGAATCAGTGTTCACCTTTCTGAACTTTAGGCTTCTACCTGGCTCTAGTTCTAAATCAGTATAGTGTTCTTGCTGAACCACCAAGCTAGCCTTACTCTTTTTTGCTTGGTCATCTATTGAAGATAGATTCTAGGGTGACAAGGGATTTAGGAATTTTTATTTGACTTGTGTTGTACTACTTGGTCATCATAATTCTACATCAGTCTATCCTGATTGTACTCTAAAAAGACATCTTTAAACAAGAATTGTAGAATTTTCTTGTCATTATCAAACACTTTCCAATTAACATTATTATCAGGGATGGAAGGTCTGACAATAATCTTAACATTTTGTTGATCCTTCCTCACTGAAATGTTGTTAGGAATATCAAATTGGGATCCAACAGTGGCCAATCTATCTGCATTCTGATTTAGTTTTCTAGGGATGACAATGATGTTGAAAGCATGGAAATCTTCTTTTGCATCCCAAACTCAATGCTTGTAGGCTTTCATTGTGTCATCCTTGGTAGCACTTATCCCTCTTACTTGGATGACCACCAGCTCACTGTTTCCATATACCTTTAGGGCTTTACTCCCTCTCTTTCTAGCCCACTCCAATCCATTTATCAGACTCTCATACTCAGCAGTATTTCTTGTGCAAGAAAAATTGAATCTAAAAGCCGTATAGTATCTCTCACATTTTGGGGAGACAAGCATTGCACCACCACCAAAGCCATGTCTACTTCTAGCACCATCAAAGAATAGTTCCCAAAATTTATTTCCTTGATCTTCTGATTCCTCAGTGTTTTCCTTGAAAATATTTTGCTCTATGAATCCATCCTCTTTTATTAAATAGTTTCCCAAACCAGCATCCCAAATAACATTGGCTTGGGCCTCTAAAGCTCTTTCTGATTCCAATTCATCTAGATAGATATTTGGGATGTTTTCTATCTTAGTGTTTGTTTCTCTGATGGTTGGAAATTCATTACTATCAAGTGTAAGACAACTTGTATTGAATACATTGTACACATAAGGTTCTATATGATTAACTACCAATTATTCATATTTAATGGTAACCTTGGTTCCATACCTATTATGGAAAAGCATGTGAGACCAGTCAAAAGAAAGATAGCCTCCTATCTTGGCTATGAAATCGCTTGATAGACATATAGAAAAGAGAGCAGGGAGATCTATGATGTAGATGTAAAGTAAGATAGAGAAATTGGGGCTTTCATGAAGAATCAATCTTGTATCCTTGGCCATACCTATTGTATTTATTGAGGAACCGTCCAGCTATGTTACCTTCTTTTGGAATGGTTCATATTTGATCCCTAATTGGTTAGCTACCTTCTTGGGCATAACTAAACTAGTAGCCCCACTATATACCATACAATTATATACTAAAGAATTTCCAATAATTAATTATACATAAAAGGGAGGTAGTTTTAAATTCCTACCTTGACTGGCATCTACTTTGGTGTTGCTGCTTGGAATCTTCTTTTCTTGGTCTATGTTGACCAACACTAGCTTAGCAACATCATTTGTGGGCTATTGAGGGATTGCCACTTCACCCGTAGCTTTCTTCAAGATCTCAGGCTTCCTTGGAATAGCCAGGGAGTCCCACATAGACATAGTCACATTCATCTTCTTCATATTTTCTACAATATTGAAGGGCACTTTTGTGTGCACTCTTTGGTGTGCTTTCACTATCACGGGATGAACCTCCCTGGGGGATTGACTCTTCTTGACTGGTATGACAGGAGGTCTTTTCAGTATGGTAGGGAAAGATGGATGTGATGACTCTACATATATAGTGGATTTTCCTCCATCTTTTGCTCGCTCCATGTCTTGGGCTCTTCTTTTTGATCTAGTATTGGCTATAATTGGAGATTCACCATTAACTCTATTAAAATATTGTCCTTCCCATCTAAAGAGAGAAGTCTCATCGAATTGTGTATCTTGCTGGGGAAATGACCGACTAGAAGATTCTTCTGATTGGGTGTTCAAGGCATTTTGTGCCATGAGTGCTTGATTCATCCACCCATTTGAGCACATAGTCTAGTTGTGAGGTTGGTTGCAAGGAAAACACCATTCATTTTCTGATGCAAGATTTTTCTAACTTGGAAACATCTCCCTAGTTGGATTTGCAAATTTAAGATGCAACATATTATAAGGTTGGAATGACCTCTGATTGAAGTTCTACTTTTTACCTTGGTAATTCCCTTGATATGGTGGTCTCTTATGCTGATAAGATTGTCCCTGATTTTGATAATGTTGGTTGGGACCTTGATTTTGCTGCTGAAAGGGTGGTCTACTTCCTTGATTCTACTTTTTAATACTACTCAACTCATTACTCATTATCTATAATAACTTCTTTATTTCTTGTTGACTGCTTCTCAATTCAAGTAGCTCTTGGGAAGGACCTGCTTTAGATTCCTCATAGCTAGTACTAGCTTGAGGTGATAATACATTTGGTATGGGAGTGAATCGAGGGATACTCAAGGGAATTTTGGGTTGAATATCATGGGAGATGGGCATAAGTGGCCTTGAGGCTATCATACCAGCCTAAATCAATTAATTTTCTACCTTAACAGCTATGTCAAAATCCCCAGGTAATGAAGTACCTCCCATGGATTGGATCATAATAGATATGTTGCTATTCAAAATTTTCAAGAAATATAGAAAAGAATGATCTGTTGAAAGCCTCACAAAGATAGGAATCCTATTCCATGTCTTGAGAAATTTGTTATTAAAGTCTATCATCCACTCTTGAGGAGCCCTCTTTATGGTTGTGAGCTGTTCAACCAGGGATAGATGGTTTGATTTGTTCTCAAAATATTTGCATAGAGAATCTCCAAGCCTATAACAAGAATCAATAGAGCCCACTACAAGAGTTTTGAACCACTGTAGGGATTTGCCTTTAAAAGAGGCTGCCAATAACTTAGTAGCCACATCTTCTTCAATGATATGATGAAAATTAGGAATTGTGGCCACATCTCTTATGTGATCACAAGTTATTTTCTGGATCTCACCTGTGAAATCAGGAAAAAAATTTATTTCTACTAAGGGCATATCATGATGTTGAGCGAAGTTCAACGGGCTACCCTGATTAAAGAGTACAAATGTAATTTGTCTTGCCATTGTAGGAGCTGTAATCTATTGAACATCAACTGTGTGGGTTGTACTTCAACCAGAGAGTGGAGCTGAATCCTCTATTAATTCCCTGCTTAAAGACCTTCCTCTCCTTCTGAAATGGAAAAGCAAGGATCTCTCCTCTAAGTCAGGAGGTGTAGACTGTACTCTCCTTGTAGGGGATGTCCTTTGAGATGATCTCCCTTTTATTCTTGTTGGAGGTAACTGTAAAAACTTAGAAGACTTTGAACTCCTTTTTATCCATCTCATAAAATTGAATAAGGCTTGATCTTCATGTTCTTTATACCAATGGAGTCGCTAGATATGCTTTAAACAAAACCTCTTTAGGTCTATACTATGTAATTGACATCTCAGAGATAACATAGTCTTGAAAGATGAAATTCTTTTGTGGTCCCACCGTGTGTGCCAAAATTGTTTTACACTAAATTTTGCACCCTGTTCAGAGCTAGAGCCTAACAATCTAGTATAACATGGGAATCACGTCTAGGTTGTGGGACCTCTGCTAACTGAAGTGAAGCCTCCAGATTCTAAGCTGGCTCCTCTTGGATAATCACCTAATATATTTTTAAACATGAAAGTAAACTTGGAAGGAAAAGGGATAGGATGAGAACTGAAGGGAAATGACTGAAAATAAAATTATCCTACTAGGTGATGTACCGAAGGTAACATGAATCACAACACAGTGACCAAAACTAGCATGAAATACTAAATCTAGCAGAACACAACTTCCTGAATAGGCTTGCATAAGTATTTCATAGAGAGGTCTCAAATAGAAAGAGGCTATTAAAGGAAAGAGAAGATTTCACAAACAATAGCATATCCTGGGAAATAGACATAGACTGTGACCTGCAAACAAACATCCACTTCTTAAAATAGGCACATGAGTGAGACAAGATAATAAGGGATGAACAAAATCCACAAGATTATCAAAAATCAAATCACCCACAGTAGTGCACAAAGATGCAGAAAGAAAGAAGGTTCAAGAACTCCAAGATTTATCTAATGTTGACACTATATTATGCTTCAAATAAGAGAAATACAAACAAGAAAAGCTCAAGGAAAAATAAAATGTCATAGAAAACCTTTACGTAATTTGGAATTCAATGAGAAATTACAACAAGATGAAAACCTAAGGGTAGAGAAGATGCCATATAAAGTCTTGCATAAGCTCTAAAAACTAGATACAGAAGATTTGTAAACTACTTATATACAACCTACCCTAGCACAGAAGCTTGGGAGTCAATCCATTGATTAGTTAGGGTAGAATTAGGGTTTATAATAGATATTCAATAAATAATGTAGAAAACCTAAACCAGTCAAGTTTGCTCATCAATGCACTCAGGAAATATCTCCAAAGATCATATATAGTCATGAAAGTATCTCCCATCATCATAAATTTGAGAAGAGAAGTCAGCTGATCAATCTACTCTGTCTGCAACTTGAAAGACCATGCTGCCGCCATGAAACCCTAAGATCAGATTTGAATATTTGAATTACAATGGTCATAGGTGGTGTGAGGAGCCTATATCAATGACTGAGAGAAGACTTGACTTTGTTTAAAATGTAGCTATGGATTCTTTCTTATTTCTACATGAGTATCTTATTTTGGATATGATCGAGCCACACGACATGCAGGTGCAATTCCTTAAAGATAAAATATCCTCATCTTGGCCATCTAGGGATTACACCTACCACCCAATCTTCATGAACTTGCTCAATCTTTATCTTTATTTCTGACTTAATCCTGACTCCTCATTGACTCATCTTTAACCTCACTTGTCTGAACACCTTTATGTCTCCAATTTGCTAGATCATTTGCTTAACTATGAGTTTATTGTGAGACTTCATGCCAGCCTCAAGATCAGAACTAAGATCAATGACCTATGCATAACCTCCAGACCATAGAAGAATATTCCTTTTCCTTGTGAGATCACAAGATGACTGTTCGATTAAAAACACATCCATGGTCTGCACAAATCTCTGAACCTTAAGAGCATATTCCTTCCATTGTGAGATTAAGAGATAGCCACAAGATCAAAAATCAATCAATGACACAGAATCCATCCTTACAAACTTTACTATAACTCAGATCCGTTTTGAGGTCACATGACCTAACATATCTCCCAGTCTCCAAGCATCTGGCCTAACCATGGTTTTATTCAAATATATAGCACAATCCATAAGATCATCTCAACATCAACGACCATGATCTCATCTGTAACTAACTCTAAACTTAACTTTACTTCAACTGCCTTGACCATGATCTATTCCGAGATTTAGTGGCTAAAGAAAAATCAAAGTTGTGGGATGATTTGCTAACTCAAGGGTCTATCACGAGACCTTGCGCAATCCATAGGATCAAATTTGCATCGACGACCCAGACCATAACTTGGCAGTCCCATCTTTAACTTTACATGTCTTGAACCTTAACCTTAGTCCATCTAGAGATTCAGGGATTGAGCATATCTCCAAGTCGCAAGAAGACTTTGTAACCCTGGGGTTTATTCTGAGATTTCACACCATTCACATGATCTGATCCAAATCAATAGCCCGTGTACAATCTACTGATCTTTCTGTACTTTCCCAACTCATCTTGAGACTCAGCACAAACCATAAATCGATGACCCACATGTAATCTCCAAATGGAAAGATCATATTCCATTTCCTTCAGTGATTACATGACTAAGAGATAAACAAGGAGATGCTAATGCGCACATGGCTAGTAAAAAAACCTAAGTCACCTGATAAATTAACTCAAAAAAATAATATGTCATGAACCAGCTAGGGTTTATCTCAAATTCATAGGGTTTCTTGCACTTAGGTCTTTAAACATGAACTAGGGGTAAAAATAGTGACCTAGCAAGATGCATAGAACATAAAAAAGACCTAGAAACATGAACATGAATGTACAAGTTTGGATCTACCCTTGTGGGGGCCTCATTTTTCTCCACTTGTAGCACAAATTACACAGGATAGGAAATTTGGGTAACAGTAACTCTTATGAAGGATTTCCTGGAGTTTGAAAGTTGTATTCTACAACATAGACATCAGAAGATTTTATTTATATATAATGTTAGCTCATATCTCTCTAATGTATAATGGTGTTATGTTTTGAATGAACAAAATCATGAGTTTTATCCACTTAGTGCATTGTTGTTATGTATGTAATTTCTGTTTCATGCTTTTATCCAAGCGGTCAATTAAATGCTTGATTAAGATTGTAGATATGATAAGGTTATATAGGGATTGTGATAAGTATGATGGGTTGGGGTTACTGTGAAGGGATATATTAAGGAAATAATCTTAGATCATATGCTATCGATGAAACTCTGTTGTAAGATGATGTACTACTGATGACTCTGATACCCAATGGGATAAGGTTGATCTTATCTTTTATGGGTCTTACAAAGATGTTGTTATTCTGACTCTTTTTGTTACTCGCTATAACAAAATTGATTAAACCATGAATACCTTTACTTTTGTTGTATGTTGTTAAATTATTTCATCTCATGCTCCAAACAAGGTTGATGTTCAATGGATAACTAGCCATTATCTAGTATCTCTCGGTTATGTTGAGCCTTATATGAGATTTCTTCTTATATTAATGTCAGTCATAGTTCAATATGTATTAAAAAGGCATTAAAGGGAGTCCACCCCTTGGTCTTGTAGAACCTAAAGTGTAGAGGGATAATTTAGTGTCCCTGTTAGTTGGTCCAGACCTCTTAAAGATTTTGAGCATTAGAGTTAGCCACTCTATAGAATGTGTTGAAGGGTGTACTGGTAACTTTGCAAGTGTAAAACCTTTTTAGGGTTTGACAATTTGGACATTGAATTTTGACATTTTTCTGATGTTGTCTGGTTTTAAGAATTAGGTACCCCATATAATACTTTCTCATCTAGTTTCGAGTGTTCTTTCCCTTGTCTAAGACAACATGATCTTTTAAAAAAAAAGACTTTGCTATGGGACTTGGTTGACAGATAATACATTGTGATCAATTTGACTAAGGACATGTTGCCTAGTTTGACTTGGTTCCGCTAAAGCTCAATGCCTATTTTGAAATGCGAAAGGATTGGATTGATATACAAAGAATTTTTTATTGTAGAATTTTCTTGGTTTTTCATTTTTTTTGTTTGTCTTTAACAAAAAAAATCTCAGGAATTTCTTTGCAAATGTTTTTAGATTTTCTCACGGCATTGTTTTATTTTTTAAAAATCTTTTTGAAGGTTTTTATCCTTTTTTAGATTTTTTAGGATATTTTTCATTATTTTTTTGTATTTTTTCAGGTCTTTTAAAAATATTTTTGGTATTTTTTAGGGCTTGATGGGTCATGGCATTGGGGTGCCCTAGTCAGGATAGAATGGACAATTTATTGTAGAATGGCCTTGGTGGATTGACTTTGTGCTGAATATGAGATGATAGGACAAGGAAAATTGACAAATTTCAATCCATGATGGGTTTATTGTGGAATATGAGGTGAGATGACAAGTGAGACTAGGTTGGAGTTATGATAGATGGTAGAGAAATGCTATTTACAGATGGCATCAAATTGCTAAATTTTCACCATGGAACTTTCCTAAGGCACCACTGAAGTTGTTTTCACCATAAGATGATTTTATTTCTCTTGTAGTTCTATTTTTGTGTCACCAAAGATGCCTATTTTCTTGGTTATCATCAAGGTAACATTTGTTTTCTTTTTAATTTTTATTTTATTTTTAGAAATGGGTCTACTTTGAGAGCTATGAATAGTACTTGCACAGATGCATTTGTGTTAGATGTTTCTGAGATTTTTTCATATTATGCATATATGTTGGCATTAATGTTTTTCATCTATGTCAACATACTTCTATTGTTGAATACAATGTTCCTGGTATGTTTAGTGAGATTGAATTGCTTGGTATAGATACTAACCAAAATATCTATAAGTACGATCATACACTTATGTTACGAGATGTCTATAGATGATGCATGTCAGTTCATAGATGTTAGAGTGATGATTTAAGAGAGTTATGATTGATTTTCCAGTCTCTAATATTTTGGTTGTTTAGGAAAAGACAAAGTTTAAGTTTTTGGATTGATGTTATAGAGTTGTTGGTTGCTAACATGGAAGAGAGTTTGGGATGTGCATATGTGTCCTCAACTCAGGTGTTTCATGATTTGGAAACTGGAAATATATATTTATTCATTAATATATGTTGTAGATATTGTTGCTAATGAATAGTCCAGAGATGGATTTATATCTTGAGTTCATGTTGATTCTAAGGTTGCTGAGGTACTTAACATTTCTTATTGATGTTTCTTGATCATGTATCTAGTTTGCATTTTTTGAAGTGTTCAGGTTGCATGATTTTCATGTAACCTATTATTGTTATTCATTTGGTCTTAGCCAACCTAATGATGTAATTTGTTGTGAAGGTTTAAAGTGTGATTGCTAGATCTAAGCATGTTCGATGTTGTTGATATGGATCATTGTAATGTCCTGGCCAACATTTAATGGATCACATTAAGGATTGAATTGTAGTTTATTATTTGTTGTAAATTTGGTCCTCGACCGACCTAGTTGATATGTCTGAATGAATTGTATATATATATATATATATATATCATTATAATTATGAAGTGGTGAAAAAGTGTGTGAAGGTGAAAGACAATGTGGAATACCTGACAGAAGAGACATGAGTGGAATATACAATTGAGGAAGAGATTATTTGTACTTCATTGGAGTTGTTTTGGCATAAGAAATGCTACCAGTTAGTTCGTGTGTTTGGACTATAAGTCCTCTTTGATATGTGAACATATTGTGTTGTAAGGCAGTGAACCTTGTTGTAATTATTTTTGAGTAGTGATCTATAAGCAATGTGCCTGAATACAAGTGCATTCCCCTTTTTAATACTCCTAACAGGGTACAGTACCTATTACTAAGGGCATTCATCTTGTGGATTCTATCCCCACTATGGTTTATCCCTTAACCAAGTTTTCATGTCAAAATCTTGGTGTTATGTGTTGCTATTGTTGAGATATTGCTTTCTTGTTTATCATTCAGATCTGAGATTAAAGTTTGTTTTTGATTAAGGTAAAAGCAGGTTTTGAAGGGAACCTCGAAACCCTTTAACAAAGCAAAGAGAGGATAGGCAAGAAAGCCCAAAGAGAAACAGACTGTCCCCAAAAAAGGGGAACAGTCAACAATGGGTCAAAACCCAGATTTGGCAAAATTTTGTTAGTTGGTGAAAGTTTATTGTTATTTTTGGCACAATTGATTCACCCCCATATTATTTGTGTGTGTTCTTCTTAAGGTCTAACAATTGGTATTAGAGCTAGTGTCTTCTTTGAGAAGATTGACCACTTGAGGAGTTCTGGAATGTAAAATTTAAGAAGGATAGTCCAAGATTTGAAGGAACAAATTGTGCTAAATTGAAGGACCAGATGATTCCACACCTTGAGCTATCTTAGCGATGAACATTGGACTATTACAAAGAAATATTACAAGCATCCTACTAATCTTGCCACTGCGACCTTTGATGAGAAGAAAGAATATGAAGTTAATATCAGAGCATATGAAGCCTTGAAGAGCATCTTATCAGATGTTGAGTATACAAATATTCTAGGATTGGAGACTGCATATCAAGTATGGGAAAAGTTAGAAACATTATATGAAGGAGACAAGTTTGTGAAGCAAGTGAAGC
This sequence comes from Thuja plicata, assembly GCA_018584345.1. NCBI lineage: Eukaryota > Viridiplantae > Streptophyta > Pinopsida > Cupressales > Cupressaceae > Thuja > Thuja plicata. The sequence continues at coordinate 3,862,161 of MU225692.1, forward strand.
TACAAATCCTAAGAAGAAGATATGAAGCATTGAGGATGAGCGAAGATGAGAACATTACTATGTATGTGAATAAGATCACCGCCCTTGTTTGTGGAATTATATGTGCTAGTGGGATATTGGATGAAGAGGAGATTGTTTCTAAAATTCAGAGATCCTTGCCTCCTGTTTACAATCATAAAGTTGTTTCTATTGAAAAATCATAATGCTGTCTACTATGAAAATAGATACATTGGTTGGTAAGTTATCTGCTTTTGAAATGAGTGAATTTAGAGATAAATTTCCTAAAATTGAATCTGCATTTAAAGATACTATTTCTAAAGATAAGAAAATATTTAACCCTGGTGAAAGTTCATCTAAGCTTGGTAAATATGCTAAGGAATGAGAAAAAATTAATAAATAAGCAAGAGAGCTTGAAGCCCTATTTGCAAAGCAGCTACCTAAGGGATGTGGTAAGTATGAAGGAAAGTATTATTTGAAGTGTTTTGCATGTAATAAGATTGGTCACATTGCTTCTAGATGTCCAAAAAAAGAGCCTAACTACAAGCATAAGAAGTTCAAACATAAAAATGAAAAGAAATGCTACTATATTGTTGATGAAGGAACTAATGATGATGAATCTGAGAAGAGAAAAGATGAGATTGTGTTAATTGCTATTAGAGATGAGAGTCCTATTGAAGAGAAAGCCTTGGTTTTAAATGTGGATAAGAGAGATGACTAGGTTATTGGAAGTGGATGTTCACATCACATGACCAAAGACAAAAGGAAATTTTTGAAGCTTGAAGACTATGGTGGTGGTGTTGTTAGATTTGGTAACAATGATCCCTGTTTGATCAAAGGAAGAGGTTCAATTATAATTCATGGTAAGAGTAATATTGATGATGTTTTGTATGTTGAAGGTTTAAGGCATAATTTTTTGAGTGTTGGATAATCAGTTGATAAGGGATATCACTTGGAATTCAAGAATGGAATGTGTAAAATATTTGGAAGCACTAGAATTGAGATTGCATGAGGTAAAAGACCAGAGGTAATGTATTTAATTTGAACATTTATGAGAATAGATGTGCGATTGCAAAGGTTTATGACAGTTTGTTGTGACATAAGAGATTTTGTAATGTAAACTTTGTTAACATTTTGAAGATAAGAACTACAAATGTTGTAAGAGATTTACCTAGATTGTTGAAACTTGATAATGCGATGTGTAAGGAATTTTATGATGAGATGCAAAAGGAATTTGAGATGTCTATAATACGTGAGATGAAATTCTTTCTTGGATTGCAAATTACTCAAACAGATAAAGGTATTTTCATTTCTCAGTCTAAGTATGTGAAAGAATTGTTGAAGAAAGTTTGTAAGGAAGATTCAAAACCTATTGGTATTCCTATGATTACTATTTGTAATTTGACAAAGATTGATGATACATCTAATGATAATTAGATTAGATACAGATCAATGATCGATAAACTGTTATATTTGACACAAACTAGACTAGAAATTATGAGTGTTGTTTTTATTCTTGCTAGATTTCAATAAAAACTGAAGGAATCACATGTTTCTTTTGTTAAGAGGATATTCAGATACTTGAAGGGAACAAATGATTATGGTTTGTGGTATGGTAAAGATGATGATTTCACATCGAGTGCATATACTGATGCTGACTGGGTAGGTAATGTGGATGACAAAAAGAGCACTAGAGATGGAGAATTATTCTTTGGTAAGAAATTAGTTTCATGGGAAAGTAAGAAACAAAATTGTATATCAGAATCTACCACTGAAGCTGAGTATGTTATTGTTGTTAATTGTATACAAGTGGCATGGATGAAACAAATGTTGAAAGATATCAGAGTGACTATTGATGAGACTATTGCTTTATATTGTGACAATTCAAGTTCTATCAATATTTCAAAGAACCCTGTGTTGCATTAAAAAAAGTCATATTTATATCAAATATTATTTCTTAAGAGACAGAGTCAGTGATAAAGAAGTTATATTGGAGTTTGTATCTACTAAAGAGAAGATTGTAGATATATTCACAAAGCCCTTCTCAAATGATTCTTTTGAGTATCTCTAAGGTAAGCTTGGGTGATTTCTCCTCCTGATTAGAGCTATAGATGCATTGAGATGCATCATTCCAGTGTTCTTAAAAATATATCATTCTTCCGGATTGATGGTTTGGTGGCTACTCCTAAGGGGGAGAAGTGTGTGGTAAATAGTTCATGAGCTGCGTTGTTCATATTTTTGGCCTCTACAACTTAGTGCATGCATGTACCTTTTCCATTCATGTCAAAGGGGGAGAGATATTCATATGAAAAACAAGTTAAATCTTGAGGAGAGATATTCAATATAAGTTTTGAGATGTCACATTACGGATATTATTGATATTGTTGTTGGTATTGTTTCTTTGTGCATTGATTGAATTTTTTACATCATATGTTTCCATCAATGCCAAAGGGGGAGATTGTTGGATGTTTCTGAGATGTTGTTCAAATTATGCATATATGTTGGCAATAATATTTTTTCATTGATATCAACATATTTCTACTGTTGAAGACAATGTTTCTGGTATGTTCAGTGAGGTTGAATTGCTCGATACAGATACTAAACAAAAGATCTATAGTTGCAATCGTATAGTTTTGTTATGAGATTGTATAGCTGATGCATGTTAGTTCACAAATGTTAGAGTTATTATTTAAGAGATTTATGATTGATTTACCAGTATCTGGTATTTTGGTTATTTAGGAAAAGATAGAGTTTTAGTTTTTGGATTGGTATGGATTGGTGTTATAGAGTTGTTGGTTTCAAGAAAAGTAGTGAGTCTAGTACATGCATATGTGTCCTCAAATTGAGTGGTTCATGATTTGGATACTAGAAATATATATTTCTTGAGTAACAGAGGTTGCAGATAATGCTGCTGATAAATAGTGCATAGATGGATTTATATATTGAGTTAATGTTGATGCTAAGGTCACTGAGGTACTTAACATTTCTTGTTGATGTTTCTTGATTATTTTCTAATCGTGTTGCTAGTTTTCATTTTTCAAAGTGTTTGTGTTGCATGATTTTCATGTAACATGTTGGTGTTCTTCATTTGACCTTAGCCAACCTGATGATGTAATGTTTTGTGAAGGTTTAAATCATGATTGGTGGATCTAAGTGTGTTTGAGGTTGTTGATATGGAACATTGCAATGTCCTAGCTGACATTCAGTGGATCAAATCGAGGATTGAATTGTAATTCATTATTTGTTGGCAATTTGTTCCCTAACTGACCTAGTTGAGATGTGTTGATGAATTGTATTTATATATATATTATAATAATTTATAATGTTGAAGTTGTGAAAAAGTCTGTGAAGGTGAAAGATAGTGTGGAATACCTAACAAAATAGGTATCAGTGGAATCTGCAATTGAGGCATAGATTTGTTTCTTTTCATTGGAACTATTTTGGCATAAAAGATGCTATCAGTCAGTTTGTGTGTTTGGAATGTAAGTCCTCTTTGATCTATGAATAGATTGTGTTGTAAGGTAGTAAGCCTTGTTGTAATTGTGTTTGAGTAGTGAGCTCTAGGAAGTGTGCCTAAATGCAAGTGCATTCCCCTTTTGTAATACTCCTAACAGGGTACAATACTTTTTATTGAGTGCATTCATCTTGTGGGTTCTATCCCCACCTTGGATTTTCCCTTAAATAGGTTTCAACATCAAAATCTTGGTGTTATATGTTTCTATTATTGAGATCTTTCTTCCATGTTTATCATTAAGATCTGAGATTAAATTTTGTTAGTTGGTGAAATTTTATTGTTATTTGTGGCACAACTAATTCACCCCGCCTCTCAATTGTGTGTGTGCTTCTTAAGGTAAAAAAAGTTTTTGATGGAGTCTGATAGAGGTTGTCCCTCTAATGTGGATATCTGATATGCTCTAGACCCATATAATAATGTAATGATGTAAGGACCCAACAAGTTTGGTTCAAACTTTCATGGTTTTTCTCTTTCCATTTGGTTTTTCTAACTTTCCATTAGTACCAGGTCACCAAATTCAAAAGCTATGGGTATGAATTTTTTGTTGTATCTTCTCTTAAGACATTATTGGTATGCTTTAAAATGTGTTAGTGCATTTTGTCTCTTTTCATCAAGAAAATCTATCTTTTGTAGTCGAGATACTCGATATTCCTCATCTAAAATGATGTGCTGAAGTGATACTCCCAGTGATGGGAGCTCAACCTCTATTAGAAAGATAGCTTCAGTACCATATACTAGTGAGTATGGAGCGGATCCTATTGGAGTACAAAAACTAGTGCAGTATGACCATAAGGTTGGGTTCTATGGAAGGTGCCAATCTTGATCAGCTTCATTGATTGCCTTTTTTAGGATTCTTATAATGGTTTTATTTTTAGCCTCCACCTGGCCATTACCTTAGGGAAAGCAGAGTGAAGAATATTTGTGGTGGATATGGAATTTTTTGAAAAGATCATCTACTTGTTTATTTTTGAAGGGGGGGCCATGATCTGTGATGATGGTTTATGGAAAACCATACCAACTTATGATATAGTTTAAAAGAAACTTGGATATATGTTTGCGAGTGGTGTAGGTAATTAGAATTGCTTCAACCCACTTTGTAAAATACTTAGTGGTTGTGATTATGTACTTATGACCATCAGAGGATAAGGGATGAATCATTCCAACTAGGTTGAACCCACATTGTGAAAAAGGCCACAGTGATGTGGGTAGCTACATCTCCTAAGAAGGTGCATGGATGAGGATCCTGTGAATTTGACACTTTTTGCACTTTTGCATGAATAAGAAAGAATATATTTGCATTATAGGCCAATAATACCTAATTCTTAAAATATTCTTAGCTAAGGTCAAGCTAATAGAATGAGAATTTCAAATTCCCTCGTGTAATTCTAATATTGTTGCTTGTGGTTCTTCCGATTTGAGACACCTAAGGAGTGTTCCATCGAGACTGTGTCGATAAAGTGTATTGGCAATGATAGTGTAACACGAGGCTTGTCTTATCAAGGAATTATTTTGGTTACGAGACAAATCAAGGGGGATAGTTTGGATAGTTAAGTAAGTGTAAATATCTTGGTACCAGGGAGAATTGGGCCCAATAATTTTGAACACAACCTCAAACTTGGGGACTTTAAAGGAAGGGACCATGAGATGTTCAACCATAAACTCACAATGTGTCACATCTAGTGGCATGTCAAGAAAAGATCCTACAGTAGCCATGGCATCTCCTTCTTTGTTCTTGATTCTTGGGATTCTGTCAATTGATATCATTTCAAAATGTTTCTTGAGGTCTTCCACAATAGATTTATAGGGAATCAATTTGTCATCCTTAGTGTCGTAACTTCCATTAACTTGGTTGATAATCAATTGAGAATTCATGTACACTTGTAGTTATTGGATATTTCATTAGACAACTATTTTGAGCCTATAATCAATGCTTCATACTCAGCTATATTGTTGGTGCAGTCAAAACTCAACCCGTAGGACCTAGGAATGGAGTCTCCTTGAGGAGTGATAAATACTATATCAGCACTTGATCCCTTTTGTGTGTGGGAGTCATTTAAGTATAATTTCCATTATTTATGTCTTCAAGGTAAAATATTCTCTCATCAAGAAACTCTATCAACATTGGATGACTAGATGGTAAAGGTACATTTGTTAGTTGGTCGACAATAGCTTGACCTATTATTATTTTTTATGTCCATGTAATCAATGTTGAATTTACTAAGAATCATGATCCATTTGGCCAGCCACCCTATTAATGTGGCTTTTCTCAATATGTATTTCTATGGATCAATCTTATCTATTAGGATTGTCTTGTGACTTAGCATGTAGTGTCTGAGTTTTTGGGAAGAAAAAAATAAAGCCAAACATGCTCTTTCGATTGCAGTAAAGTTTAGTTCATAAGCCATAAATGTTCAACTGATATAGTAGATGACTCTTTCCTTTGATTTTGAATCATTATGTGATAATAATGTCTCTAGTGAGTTCTCTGTAGCCAATATTAGGGGCTATTTTGGAATGGGTGCTACTAAGATCAGTATCGAAATAAGATAGTCCTTCAAGATTTGGAAAACATTTTGACACTCTTCTATCCATTCAAAAATTATGTCTTTGTGCAATAAGTATTGGAACAGATGGCACTTATCAACTAGCCATGAAATGAACCATCTAACTGATTGTAATTTTCCCTATAGACTCCTAAGGTGATTTAGAGTTGCTGGCAGAGGCATATTGATAATGACTTGAACCTTTTCAAGATCAATCTCTATACCTCTGTAGGAGATAATGAATCCCAACAACTTTCCTGATGTGACTCTAAAGACACATTTCTTTGGGTTTAACCTTACCTTGTAATCTTGGAGTCTGTCAACAACTGGCCATAATAATGATAAATGTAGATTCCTTTCTAGGGATTTTTCCAATATGTCATCAACATAGTCTTCCATTGTGATGTGCATCATGTCATGAAAAATAGTTGTCATTCCTCTTTGATATGTAGCACCGACATTTTTTAAACCAAAGGGCATGGCACACCAACAATAAGTGCTTTGTGCATAAGGGAAAGTAGTTTTGTGTTGGTCTTTTGGTGCAATTTATATATGATTATATCTAGAGAAACCATACATGAGCGAAAACATCTTATACCCAGAGGTGAGGTCAACAATCATTTCAATGTTTGGCAAGGGGAAATCATCTTTTAGACATGCCAAATTTAGATCCCTGAAGTCAATGCATATTCTTATGAATCCATATGATTTAGACATAGGTACTAGATTGGAGATCCAATCAGCATAGTCAATAAACCTTACAAAGCCTACATCCAATAGTTTCTTCAATTTTATTTTGACCAATGTGCAATCTTAGGATGAATTTTGTGGAGCTTATGTTTGTATGGCTTTTCCCTTGGCTTCAGTGGCAGATGGTAGATAACTAGTTCTAGATCTAACCCAAGCATGTCAAAGTATGACCAAGAAAAGCTGATTTGTTTGTCCTTAAAGAAGTGAATGAACTGTTCTCTTTCCTCTAGTGTTGATGACTCAGCCAAGTGGATTAGTCTTTGTGTTTCTCTAGTGCTAATGTTGATTTCCATTGTTTTCTCCACCAATAGTGGTGATTTTTCCTCAGTAACAAGGAGTATATCAATCTCTCCATCCTCGGGCACCTCAAAGAGGTTTTTACCTTGGGATATGCCTTTTGTTTTTACTATTTTGTAGCTAGAAGGTGCCTTGCAACTTTCACATAATAGCCTTACATTTTATTTTTCAATTTTATGACTAGAGGATTTAAATAACTTCCCAAAGTATGTTATTTTGTCTAATTTGATAGTTAAACCTGCCTTGTAGTTTCCCATGGGTATGTCTTATCTTAGTCCAAATAATTCAGCAATAGCTTCATCATTCTCAAAAATGTCTATGGTTGGCTGATTTTGTTTCTCCAATCAATAAGGTCAAGGTAAACCAAGGCTATGCTATCCTTGGTTTGGAAGGACAAAATTGGGAGTTTGGTCAAAGTATTGATATATGAATCAGTCACTGATTCATAGGTTTCTAAATAATATGAGGATGAAGGTTCATATCAGTTCTAAAATTCCTCAATCCAAGCTCGATGATCCATGGGTCTATTTTTCAAAGATATTCAGGAAATGATGGTGTTAAGATGTAAGGAGATGGTGGTGTGTGGGGAATTCCACTCATAGTCATTTGAGTCTATGTCTGAATGGAGTTGTTTAAATGTATCAAATTCATTATAAACACAAGCATTAATATTATGGGCAATGAGGTACTTGAAATCATTTCTGCAGGTGGTTTGTAATGTAAGCCATGATGCTTCAGGTTTTGGGTAGGTGCAATTGGCTACAAAATTCCTTTCTCATTTTTTCCTCAGCCAGAATGTTCATTATACCCTTGTATTTGGATAATGGTGTACCCCTGTCCATATTCATGTACTCAAGTTTTTATCTCATGGGGTTCCTCATTTGTATAAAATGAAGAAGATAAGTTATCCTAGGTGATCTCTTCATTTATGTCTCCCCATATTACAAAAAACTATTGGTGGATAGACAAGCATCGATTATTGTTCCTCTGAAGAGGTTGTCTTGGTTTTCCATAAGAATGCGGTGAGATTGGTATCTTACCTACATAGAAGAATTATGTATAAGTGTACTCTCCACATATGTTTCTTGAACTTGTATTTTTACCTCTGATGTGGGTTCTATAGTTGATTTAGCAAGGTCTGCAAAATCTATATTTTGGGATGAGGAAATAGTAGATGCCTCTTGATTGTTGGGTACCTAATTAGAAACATCTCCTGTAATATTTTTATAGTAAAGAAAAGGATCTCTATCACCAGGCATGGTGATTTCAACTCCATCATGAGGAAACTTTAGGCATTGATGATAAGTAGATGGTATATCCTGCATGGAATGGATCCATGGTCATCCCAGGAGCATGTTATAACCTATATCTATGCCCAGTACTTAGAATGCAGTGTCTTGCATTGCAGAACCTAATCTGATTAGGAGGCTTATTACACCCTTGGAAGGATGCTCCTCATCATCATAAGATCTTATTATGATATTTTTTAACATATACACAACTGTCAGAGTAGCCTAGTGCTTTTACCAATTTTAGCATACAAATATTAAGACTCGCTCCTCCATCTATTAAGACTCGTCTGATTTTACGTAAGTGGGAAAAGACTTCAAGATGCAAGGGATCACTATGAGAAGATTTATGTGCTAGAAGGTCTTTCTTAGTTAAGGAGACATGGTGTGGTGTGGATAGGTTTCCCACTATGGCTTGAAACTTGTCAACATCTATGTCTTTTAGGATGGATGACTATTGTAATGTTGTATCTAAGGATGCTTTATGGTTGGGTGAGATGCAAAGAAGTTCATAGATGGATATTTGTGATGAGGTCTTCTTGAAATGGTCTTATAGGTTATATTAACCTAATGGTATAGTGGAAAATTTATTTGGTACAACAGGTTTTGATGAGACCCCTTGTATAGTGATTTTGGAGCGAAAGGTGGCAACATAACAATTCATATATGGACCTTAGAAAATGATGGTGTTTATGGTCAGTTTGGGATCTAGTTTGGTATAATGTAAGTTTGTCTTATTATTGTGTTTGGATGTGGAGGCATTACCTTTACCATGATCCATCAATGTCTTGGAGAATTTTTTATGGTCTTTATTGGTGGTGCCTAAATTTGCAACAACTTCAATTTCACCACAGTCGATGAAATCTTAGACAATGTATTTCAATTGCATACAGTTGGCAATTTTGTGTCTCTTAGTCCTATGATAATCACAGAAACTATTGTCATTCCACCATCCTGGTTTACCAGGATCCTTGTAATGTATTATTTATGGTAGGGTGATTGAATAAGATTGTAGTAGTTCCTCAAGAGGCTCTGTAAGAGTCATAAAGTCTCGATGTGGAGGGGTGTTCCTTCTTGCAATTTTTTTTGGAAGGATTGGTTAAATTCCTGGACAACTGGATCAACATTGTTAATCCTCTTGACTATGTGTGATGGTTGGGTTTTCTGGGTAGGTGTTGGTAGTGCTTGTATGTGCATGACTGGCTGGGCTAACTTAGTGTTAACAACACCATCATTTGTCAAAAAAAAAATTTTTGGACTAGTATTTGGATTTTTTGTAAGGTGTTGAATTACTAACCTCTTTATTGATGACTCCCTTTAAGGTGAGGGATATTTCTACTTTTATCCCTCACTCACCTAGCTCTTCAAAGGACTCAATATGCTAGGATTTTTTCTCACACATCATGTCTAGTTGACAAATTTTTATAAACATATGGATATTTTTATTTTATGGGTACATGGAAAATGCCTTGGAGGAAAAATTTCTCCAATGTTGTAGAAATGAGGAAAATTTCACCCTTCTCTTCTTCTTGGTGGTGTAGAGATCCATTAATGTTATTTCCATGATGATGTTGTGTAAATAGTGTGGTATGAACTTTTCAGCTAGTTCTTTCCATAATCGTATCCCACAAGGAAGTCTTAAAAATCACTCCATAGATGAACCACCAAGACTACATATAAAAAGTCTCATTAGGTAGGTGTCATCATATGCCACTTTTATGCGTGCCATGAAAAATTCTAGTATGTGATCTCGGGGATCACCCTTTTCCTTGTACCTATCAAATTTAGGCGTCTCAAATTTTCATGTAAAGGGTGGCATACATAGTGTCTTGTTGAATGGATAAGGACTAAGGTCAACTATTATGTAGGACCATTTAGGAGTGCCTGTTTGAAAATTTATGACCTATTGTTGGAGGGTTAGGATCTATTGAGAAAGGGATTTAATGAGTGTCAATGTACGTGACATCATATTAGGATCAACAAATGTAGTCCCACTATTATAGGATGGTTCCTGATTGTATGGGGGGTGTATCATGTGTTTTTATATGTTGGAGGCACATTGGGTGGAACACACTAATGTTGTGGATCATACTAAGGCTAAAAAATATACTGAAGCTACAAAATATACTGAAGCTGTGGAATATACTAAGGATGTCAAGTATGCCGAGGTGATAGAACATACTGAATATGTTGGGGTGGCGGAACATACTGAGGTTGTAGAATGAGTTGGGGTGGTCAAACATGCTAAGGATGTGGAATGTGCTAGGGTGGTGAAACATATTGAGGCTGTGGAATATTCTAGGGTGGTGTTGTAGGATAGGAAGTGTTGGTCCCAGTTACTCCACATTGTTTTGAAAAGGAAGAAGAATCCTTAAATAATTGGTATTGATGGGAGGTTGTTGTTGAGGTGTCCCTTGATTGATTTGGGGGATTCCTAGATTAGAAGGAACACCTGGTTGGAGACCGCTAGGAGGTTATTGTTGGGGTGCACCTTGAATTATTAGGGGTTATCCTTGGTTGTTCGGGATTCCTATTTGAAGACTGCCAAGGTTCTGACCTTGGGGAGCCATATTAGAAGTACTCACTGGATGGGTCAAGTACAATATAGAAGGTGTTGATGTGGTGACAGGTGTGCTGAATGTGGGTAGAAAACTAGAAAAGAGAGGATTGTTGTATTTGGTCCCTAGTGTAGTGGAATACGTAGAGACTTATGATGCACTTTAAATGGTGTTGCTAGATGGTAGAGTGGAAGTGCATGGGAGAGGTATCATGGAGATAAGCCAACATGGTGGTACATGAATGTCTTCTACTATGGTGGATGTGTCAAATCCAGTGGGTAACTTGGCATCATTCTGTGCAAGCATTTGAAAGTATGTATTTGGGTTAGTTGCCAATGTGGATCCCATGATAGTCATTACCAGAGGGTGTGCTAAGGCATCACTATTTTCTTCATTGTTGTATTAAGACCTAATGTTTTCAAGTGACAACTCATCTTCTAGTGAAGGAACAAGAGGTAATTGCAGGATGTCAACTTGTTTTTTCTCTTGATGTTGGATTATCTCAGGTGCATTGAAGTCAAGTCTTAAGGTCCTTTAAATAGGAAAATCAAGATCATTATTGGGATCATGCCTAGGCTTTGTGATTTGGTCTATTTTTACTTTAATCTTCTGGGATCTTGTGAACAACATATGTAGAGGATAAATGCAACCTAGGAAAAGATGAAAACAACTAGAGTCTATTTTTTTTTGTATTTTGAAATGAAATGACAATAAGGGAAAGTAATTTTTTGGATCTTTAGGATTTAGGAATGCTAATGCAATCTATGAATGAGTGACTAGAATGATGCCTAAGATGTAGGTAATATGAACTAATAGAGATTCTATAAATTTTGAAGGTAAACCCTCTAAAGAAAGACCTGAACGATTCTAAGGATTATCTTGACTTCAAAAAGGTGGAACAAATTGATGAATTTTGGCAATGATGTCCGTCTAAGACAATGTTAACCAAAATGATAGGTTCCTAAGCCAAGGAAAGATATGGTAACTAAATTTAAATGAAGCCAAGATAAAAAAAAAATTCAAGACCACTACTAGAATATCCTAAGAAAAAGCACCCTCTAATTTGCAAAATGTCTCTAAAAGGTGGAATACTTAACCTTTAGGATATGCAAGCTATGTTTTTTGGATTTTTGGATTTTTGGACTAAAAATAATGAAAATGAAAAAGGTAAATGACCATGTAAGGTTGTAAACTTAGGATGACACTAAAATGCAAGATATGGGCCTCTAATATGCAAGGGTATGTCGAGCACCAAATTTCAAGATAAAAGACAATCGGAATGTTTAGGACCCGTGTTGATGATGTTTGCTTCTTTGTATAGGACACTTGTTGAGGATAATTTATGAAGATTTTAAACACAATAATCACACACTCAGTATAGTTTCAGGACTAACTCAAAAATAAATAATCTGTGTATGTTCAACAAATTTATCAAGTTACAAGTTTTTACATGGTTAGTCACAATGAAAAAATAGAAACAATTAGTCTAATCTAAGGTCAAATTGGATTCAATTGTAATATTATAGGTCCATTTCTTGGATGCCTATCAGCTCACACAACAATTGCCACACTACTAGAGCAAGGAATTCCACAGTGTAGGCTCCCTTATTTCCCCCTTTTCCAGTTATTGTTTCCATGATAATGAAGATCTATTTCACTAACACAATACCTAGGTACACATATGATGGGAATCTAGCGGAGGGGAATTTTTTCCTCCCCTTGCACCATAATAAGAAAATGATTCAGAGGTTAACTTGGTACACGAGGTCTTCATTGAAGGGGCGATACACTATCATGTGCATTCATATTGGGGGCTTTAAAAAAAAAGGGGGCAATATATTACCTAAATAGGGGGGAGGGCAATTTTTTGGGGTGGGGGATGTTAATTTATATAGGAAAATGGGTGTGGAGAGTACTAGGGGGTATTGGATTGGGGTGAAAAAAGGGAGTTTGTGGCAATATTTTTTTAAAATAGGGGGATTATTTAGTATGCCATAAATGCACATGTTATGATTCAAGCTCACTAAGTGAAGACCTCGTGACAGGTTGGACCTCTAATTAACAAGTTTGTAGTAAGGTATGTTTTGTCTACCCAAATGGTTTGTATGTGTGTGAGACACTTAAGTGTCTTGTTGACCATGCTGGCTACTTAGGCACTTTGGCCCGATCCAGACTACTATCAATACACCTTTCCCGAGCTTGGTTAGATTGAGACATTTTTGGGATTTATCCCATATCTTATTTATATGCTGGTTAGAAGGATTTACCAGTTTGAGGTCATCCTTTTAGGAAGAAGCATGTTCCCCAGACATGCCTCTCTAAAATAAAAGTTTTTAATCTAATAGAATATGCAAGTTCACAAAACACCCAAAACATATAGTTAATCAAATTAAGCACTAAAATCCAAATGTTAGCTAATATAAACCATCCATACAAGCACAAGGGTTCATTTTTAAGCACTAAAATATATGAGAGTTTTCTTGTTTAATTTTATACACCAAATCCATATGTATTTTTATTCGTTCAATTCTTTAAAACAATGTCAATTTTAAGCACCAAAATACGAGTGAAGTTTTGTTTGGGCATACATTGTTCTTTTTAAGCGCCAAAATACTAATGGGTTAATTTTAGATTAAACAAAATTAAACTTGCTTCCACACCAACAATGAAAAATAAAAAAATTAGTACTAAAAATGTAGCAATTAGTTTTGATATTCTACGAGTGTACTAGTGTTAACATAATGACAATTAAATTTCTAAGTGATTCTACTTACCTTGTCCAAATAAGTGTGTATAACACATTCATACCTGATTTTTGCTTCAAATGCTTCTAATCATAATTTGTGGGTTGATCCTTTATTCTTCTTAATGTTTCATTCTCTTTTACAATTCTCAAAGGGCTCTTGAATTTTAACTTTTTATGTTTTGATTTCCCACTGCGTCTTTTCATTACTATAAGTACACATTTTTACATCACAGAGAAGCAAAAATAAGAAAGAAATATTTTTTTTTTAAATTTTAACAAGTAACTATGTCATTTGAGATCTGCAAGTGTATCACTACAATAGGGTAATTGCATTGAAATAGAGGGTCAAGTACATCATTCTGTCACTAAGTGCGTCGAACTAGGTATGTAAGTGCGTCAAAATAAATTTGTCACCTGTGTTAAATATAAAATAGAAATAGACTAATAATAACACTTCAATCAGAAAAATTAGTACATCTATAAAAAATATCCTAACGTAATAAACATATATCATAGTCAAATAATTAAGAATCAAAGCAAAAATCACAATAAGTAAAATGACCAAGAGAAGAACAAAAAATTTCAAACAGCATAGCAGAATAATTTAATAGCACGAAAGTGCATCGCATGAGGTATGTAAGTGCATTGATAGGGATCTATAAGTGCGTCAATTTGTTATCTATGTGCGTCAACAAAAACCCTTGAGTGTATTGATTTGTTCTGGTAAGTGCATTGAAACAGAGGGTCAAGTGCGTTGTTGGTTATAAGCACTAAGTAATGTATTGAGAGGGGGGGGGTGAATCAGTAGAGTCACCACTCTAAATTTTAAAACTAATTCAGAACACATATAATAGAAAGAATTAAAAATTGATTCAATATGCATCAACCATTATTGTTGAACAGAGTCATAACCATAAAACAATAAATGAAACCAAAACATCACAACCATAGACACATGTGAAATAATAATTTTGGTATTGTGGAAACCCTTATAAGAGGGGAAAACCATAGTGGGGATGGTACCCACAAACTTCACTACTGTAATATAGAAGGTGCCCTATGAAAGGCTTACAAAAAATATTTTTGAGAGTTATACATCTTATTAGAGATGTCTAGTACATTATCAGATGTACAATAAGACCTTTGAAAGTATACCTCATGTAAGGATTGAACTCTACAATCTAGAGATTCACCTTGTGAAAGGATTTTGAAACAAAGACCTATAAGAGTCTACCTTATTAAGGGATTTAGCTTGCTGAAATTGTCAGAAAATAATAAGTGATTGATCTATAATAGCACTCCTTTCTTGTAAGATCCTTTAGGTTTTTTATCTTCTAAAGCTTCCATTAAATCTATGACTTTAACCTCTTATTAAAATCTTGTAACTATCTCTTGTACCGGTTGCTGATTGATTTGAGAATAGTTCCTCCTTCACATTACTATCTTAGCTCATTCTCCGATCTCTCTTCCTCAGATTCTCCAACTCTGTATTCATCTCATAGATAATATTTTGTATGATTTATTACTATTTTTTTCGCTTAATCAACACCATTGGTTTTTTTTCTTAATTAATACCGTTGATTTTAAACTTGCATTTAGGTCACTTATCTCTTTAGGTTAAAATTCTTGTAGAATGTTCCAAATCATCGTTAGCCTTAGGAAAAATCACCCATCCAATCAAACCAATAGAAAATTTTCAATTTGAGTAACATCCTCAACAAACTTCACCTTGATATCTATACCAATTTGCCATTTAGCAATCTCAGAAATAGCATTATAAATTTTATTCTAGAATACTGATAAACCATAAAAATTAGATTAAGACTTTACCATTTTAAGAATCGGTTGATCCAAACATCTCTGAAATAAAATTATACAACATCTTCCAAAACCACTCCTCATAATACTTTGATCTTAATACACATTTACCATATTTCTATCATGTTTCTATTGTATACCTTAGTCAATTAGGTGTTCTATTAGATTCTTCATTACCGATTGTGGCCAATTATAGGAGTAGATTATTTAGATTTTTTTATCATCAATAAAAACATTTGTTCATAAAGGTATCAATTTTTATTATCTTTTCCAGTTAGGTGATCAATGCCAACATGCGTCGATTGAGTTTACTAAGTGCATCTATTTGTTCTGTGTCTGCGTTTGAAAATTAAATCTGTGTCTATGCAAAATAGAGAAAAAGTCAAATTTTTGAAGCTTGGTGCTTCACGTCGGGTTCACCATTTTGTAATAAAGTTTTATTAAGGATCTGTAGTACCTTTAATAACATCTAAATCTCAACCACAAATAGATCTTACAGTAGAGGATAGAGTAGTGGGATTCTTGACAAAATGGAAGGATTGAACATATAAGGGAAATACAAGGTTCAAAGACACCCTTCCCAAATAACTCAAAAGCAGATTTCAACCCAACACTTTGAATCAATGTTTCTAAAGCCACAAGAGACTAAATTCAACTAAATTCAGAAGGAATCAACTAGCTATGGAATCAAATTCTATGGGCTATGCACAAAGTGCTTGAATTCTGCCAAGATGCCTAATTGTACTACATTAGGACAACAACGACCTTCTAGATCCCATAACTCCAAAAAATTATGAATTAATTCAAAAGAAAATTAAATTTTTAGATACCCTTTATCAATTTTACAATATCTATAAAGCAAGAGGTAGGTTGTTTTGGACCATACCCTTCTGTTACAACTTTGGGACCCTAAAAATGCATAAAAATGGGCACTTTTAGAAAGTAAATATATCATAAACTTAACCAAAAGAATTCAACTCTTGGACAGTGGTTAATTATGTCCTAAAACATTTAAATATGAAAGTAATTAGTCTTAGACCTTTGGAAACATCAAAAGCCCCAAATTAGGCTTCCCAAACCCTCCAAAACTAGGGCTTCTCCAATCTCAACTCTCCAAGCAAAATCTCAACCAACCAAAGGTTGATTACCATACTTTCAACATAACTAAGTTCTTCCCAACATAAAAATTTCTCATCATGAGGTCCAATATGTTGCTGCTATGGCTATGCAAGCATTTCCATGCTCCTTAACCATGCAATAATCACCAAATGGCAATCACCTGCAACATATGATGGATTTACTTGCATATTTAGTGTTAGATATCTATAATAAAAATGTTTGATTCATCCACAAGTCACAGTGATTACAAAAAGGGGATGAATCTCAATCCATTCTTCTAAACCAATGCAAAACTATGCTTTGTCAAAGTACAGTCACAAAATTTCAATGAAAAATTAATTTAAATGGATTGAAAATGGATTTGCATAGGTCTTACAACACACAAAATGTATATTAAATTAATTAGACTCATTGAAACATTCAAAAATCAAGAAATTTGCAAAAACTACCACTTTATTGCTTCAAACTTGTGCAGTCCATACAATCTTTGTACCAGGCCATACTATGTGTTTTCCTTGACATAGGGAAATCATATATGATGCCTAGTAACCATATCAACCAACTCAAATTGTCTTGGATTGATTACAATCACATTTAGTCACTAAAAACCCATTTTCCTCCTAAACTCAAGTAACCGTTAAGATTCAAATATTTGAATTCT
Organism: Thuja plicata; assembly: GCA_018584345.1. Lineage (NCBI taxonomy): Eukaryota > Viridiplantae > Streptophyta > Pinopsida > Cupressales > Cupressaceae > Thuja > Thuja plicata. The sequence continues at coordinate 3,879,453 of MU225692.1, forward strand.
TAACTTACAAATTATTTAAATCAAAGTATTCTAACTTATTTAATTTCACTCCTAGGATCTATTTGAATCTCTTAGATACTTTCTAAATCCTAATTAGACCCTTTGGATACTATTGAACCAACTTACAATATTTTGGTGTCCTAGTCCTCTACCTGGACAAATAGGACTTGACAATATTTCATTGAATTCTTTATTACAAATTGTCATTATTGGTTCCAATACACCCCAATCCACATTTAGGGATTATTTTGTTCCTCTTTCCTTGAATAGCTTCATGGTGGACCTAGTTGTCTTCATAAGTTCTCCTGCACCATACACCCCACCTTGGAAAAAGTTCTTATCCCAAGAACTAAGGGATTGTGTCTTTGTGCCTCCCATCTTTCTTGTAGGTGCCTCTCTCTTCTTCACCTTTTGTGCCCTTTGTTCAACCTCCAATTCTATCCTCTTACCCTTCACAACTACAAATAAATATTGAGAAACAAAAGTAGGAATGGAAATTAGGTCAAATCTGTCATCATGCTACTACAAAAAGTGATCGTGTGTGCCTACAAGCTATCCTTGCAACTGCCTCCTTGGATCAGGTTGACCCCCGCTTGTGTCTTTCAATGACACCTCTACAATTTTCTTCATTTCTTTCTCCAAAGGAAACCACATTATGCCAATAAGGAAACCATCTTCATGCCTTGTTTGTTTTTTCATAGTCAATGCCTCATGACTGTCCAAAAACTCATCCTTCAAGACCAATAAAGTGGTCTTAGGATGATACTCTATAGTCACCACCTTCTCATACTTTGGAATATGCAAAATCAACATATGTTTTTGCACCAAAGACAATGATGCTACCAACTTCTTCTACTTGACTTGGAAGAGGTTTAAGGGTGAATTTTCTTCCCTCCTTGTGCACTACATACTCATTCTTCAAACCATAATGAATGGTCTTTCTTGAAGCCTGCCATGGTCTCTCTAAGATGATGTGACAACATGTCATGGGAACTATATCACATAGAACCCTATCAACATAACTCCCAATTGAAAAAACTATGTATGCTTGCTCCTTAATCACAATATTCTAACATTACTGACCCAAGAGGCCCTATATGGTCTACCAATAGGAAATTTAGGTAAGTTTAACTTATTTACCATCTCATAAGACACTAGATTGTCAAATAAACTAGAATCTATGATAACCTTGCATACCTTTCCATTGCATTTAAATGTTTTTCTAAAGATAGATACCTTGGGTGTATGTTGGATAGGTGACCTTACCATCAAGAGACACTCACCTTCTTTAGGATATGCATAGTCATGGTGTGCTTGTTATTCCTCTTGTTGCTTATTGTCATGTTCTCCTTGGATCAATTGGACCCTCTTATCATTCTTCTTGGCTTCTCTTTCAGGACACTTGTAGAATGGATGTCCTTCTTCACCACACTTGTAGCACTTTCTAGGGAATCTCCTTCCTCTACCACCTCTTTGTCCTCCTTTCTAATCTGAGACTTTCTTTTTACCCTTCTCATTCTATCCTTGGCTTGGATTTACTCCCTTGCCCTTGTTTTGTTTCCCTCTTAAACTTCCTTGCCTATCTTTTCTTCTTCTAAGATTGTCTTCCACTTTCATTGCAAACTTGTAACAATATTCAAGAGTCCTTGGTGTGGCCATGCTCATATAATCCTAGATGTTGTACCTCAGCCCTCCAAGATAACTAGTCACCTTCTCCTCCACATCTTTATCATGAGAGGCTCTGATATCAAGTTTGTGGAGTTCCTCTGTATACCTTTGTACATCCATGTCCTTTTGTTTCAACCCTTGGATCTTCTTGAAGAGTTGATCCTTGTAGTCCTCAGGTAAAAACTCCTCCCTCATTTTGGTCATCATTCTAGGCCATGATGTGATCTTTGGTAGGATTTTTTCCTACCTCTATGCTTGTAGGAAGTCCCACCACAACAATGCATGACCCTTAAGTCTTGCTTTTGAAATCTTCACTTTATGCTTGTCTTCAATGTCCTCATAGTAAAAGTGGTTCTCAACAGCACTGAACCAATCAAGGATCACTTCCTCATCCATCTTCCCATCATACATTGGGATCTCTGCTCTGACTTTGGATTCTCCTCCTTTAACCGCCTTCAGGATCTTCACTAGTCTAGCATCCTTAGGATCTGACATTTCTTCATCAGGTTCCTATTCTGCTTCACCTTCATCATCAACATGGTCTGAATCTATATTCTCAACAAGATTGGTCAATCTTTCAATGACTTCTTCCTATCTCTTGTTCTTTTCTACTTTCTCCATGACCATCCTAGCAAGTTCTATGTTTGTCATCTTTGGAGGCATGTTTTGAGCCTCTTTTATAAATCTTCAAACTCTTCTTTAGACATACACCTAACTTTCCTCCCAAGTTCTTAATTTCTCTGATACCACTTGGAGTAGAGGATAGAGTAGTGTGCTTCTTGAAAAAATGGAAGGATTAAACAAATAAAGGAAATACAAGTTTCAAAGACACCCTTCCCAAATAACTCAAAAGAATATTTCAACCCAACACTTTGAATCAAGGTTTCTAAAGCCACAAGAGAATAAATTCAACTAAATTCAGATGGAATCAACTGTCTATGGATTCAAATTCTATGGGCTATGCACAAAGTGCTTGAATTATGCCAAGAGGCCTAATTGTATTGCATTAGGACACCATTGACCTTCTAGAGGCTATAACTCCAAAAAATTATGAATGAATTAGAAAAAAATTAGGTTTTCAGATACCCTTTATCAATTTTTACAACATATACAAAGAAATAAGTAGGTTGTTTTGGACCATGCCCTGCTGTTACAACTTTGTGACCTAAAAAATGCATAAGAAATGGGCATTTTTACAAAGGAACTATATCATAAACTTAACCAAAAGAATCCAACTCTTGGATAGTGGTTAATTACATCCTAAAACACTTAAATATGAAAGTAATTAGTCTCAGTCCTTTGGGAACATCAAAATCCCCATATTAGGCTTCCCAAACCCTCCAAAACTAGGGCTTCTCCAATATGGACTCTCCAAGAGAAATCTTAACCAACCAAAGGTTGACTAACCATACTTTCAACATAAATAAGTTCTTCCCAACATAAAAATTTCTCCTCATGAGGCCCAATATGCTGTTGCTATAGCTATGCAAGCATTTCCATGCTCCTTAGCCTTGTAATAATCACCAATGGTGATCACCTACAACATCTGATGGATTTACTTGCATATTAAGTGTTATATATCTATAATATAAATGTTTGATTCATCCCCAAGTCACAGTGATTACAAAAAGAGGATGAATCTCAATCCATTCTTCTAAACCAATGCAAAACTATGCTCTATTAAAGTACAGTTAGAGAATTTCAATGAAAAATTAATTTAAATGGATTGAAAATGGATTTACAGAGGTCTTACAACACACACAAATGTATATTCAATGAATTAGACTCATTGATACATTCAAAAATCAATAAATTTGAAAAAACTACCACTTTATTGCTTCAAACTTGTGCAGTCTGTACAATCTTTGTACCAGGTCATACTGTGTGTTTTCCCTACCATAGGCAAATCATATATGATACCTAGTAACCATATCAACCAACTCAAATTGGTTTTTTTTATTACATTCACATTTAGTCACTAAAAACCCATTTCCCTCCTAAACTCAAGTAATCGTTAAGATTCAAATATTTGAATTCTTAACTTACAAATTATTAAAAGTAAAGTATTCTAACTTATTTAATTTCACTACTAGGTTCTGTTTGAATCCCTTAGATACTTTCTAAATCCTAATTAGACCCTTTGGGTACTATTGACCCAACTTACAATATTTTGGTGTCCTAGTCCTCTACCTAGACAAATAGGACTTGACAATATTTCAGTCCATTCTTTATTACAAATTATCATTATTGGTTCCAATACACCCCAATCCACATTTAGGGATGATTTTTTCCTCTATCCTTGACAGGCTTCATGGTGGACCTAGGTGTCTTCATAAGTGCTCCTGCACCAAATTTGTTAGGCAGTTAATATTCCCAATATTGAAAGAGGAAACAAATAAACAACATGCATAATCATTAAATCATAATGAAATCACTTAAAAAATACATGAATATGAAAACCAAAAGTCCTCCATCATTTTTCTCCTTCTCTATGAAATGTGGGCTCTCAGAAATGAGTGCTCGATGTGTCATCGTAAGAATTCAAAGCAATTGTGGTTTTGTGGTTACCAAATATGAGAAATAAGCTCTCTATTTATAATAATTTTTTGGTTCCAATCAAGTTTCCATGATTGGTGGGACTGATTGTCTGTGATTGAAGAGTCAACTCGGATTGATTGGGAGTTCAACTCCCTTGATTTTCGAATCAGCATGATAGATTGATCTGTTAACTAAATAGATTGGAGAGTAAAGTGATTTGATTGAAGAGTTTATTGGGTAGATTGGTTAGTCAACTGGATTGATTGATCAAAAGGCTGATTAGATGGATTAGAAGACTAAATTGATTAATTAGATAGCTGATTTGATTGATCAGTCAGAGAAGAGTGATTGGGAAGTTAACTAAAACTTAGTATTAGTCAGAAGTGAGAGAATAAATACTATTAAAAAAATAAAGTAATTTATTTACTTTCACATGGGGGAATATAAATAAATAATTTAATCTTATTTATTTATGAGAGGAAAATTAATCTAATTAAATTAATATCATTTATTTAATTATAAGAGGAGATTAGATTATGTAGTTATTATATGTGTGTAATAATCACAAAGAGGGAATATTAATTAAATAACGTAATTATTTAATTAATTGAAGTGTTATAGAGAATAATTAAATAATCTTAATTATTTAATTACTTTATAGAGGAATAATTAGTTTTATAATGATTTAGACGTTGAATAATTAAGTAATTAATTAAAATCACTTAATTATGGAATTAAAGAGAAGTGATGAATTTGAACTTAGAAAATAGTAGAAAGACACAAATTAATTAAATAATAAAGCTTATTTTTATAATTTAAGAGGAATGTTAGTAAAGTTGTTGCATTAGGGTGACATGTAATTTTTAAGTGTCTATGCTCATCAAGTTTTTTGTCATAGTTTATTTGTAAAGTATTCTTTATAGATATTGATTAAAAAGAGTTTGTCCAAAACAATTTGATTACATCCTTAGATTTACCATCCATAACTTCATATTGATTAGTCAAAGTAGGATCTATAGGTTTAGAGACATTATCATCAATAGCATCCCTCAAATCTTGATCTATTAACAGATCCTCCATCTTCAGCTTCTAGATCTCAAAGTTATTTCTAGAAGATTTCCCCATCTTTATTCATCTTGATGAACTTTCCATATGAAAATTCCTACAACAAGATAAAAAATTATCTTATGCACAAGATCCTAATCAAATTTTGATTAGTCTAAAAAGCCACAAAAACCCACAACTGAAACCAAAGGTAATAGGATTTCATACCACTTGAAATAAAGTTAAGATAACAGAACAAATTGCTAGACTAAACTTGAGAGGAAGGTTATGTGTTTTTTAGATCTTTACAAAAAATTACAAAAATTAAACATAAATAACACAACACAACATCCATACTAAAATTATAATATTAACACTAAATGAATTTAGCGAGCATGAGCGAGAATAAGAATGGGTTGGGGTTTTAAAATTATGGTGATGGAGATGGGGATAAAACCAATGATCCAAGTAGGCGTAAGAAGATTTTAGCATTGTTAATCGTGCCTCCTATCTTTGCAATTCTTAGCTATAAGGGTTCATTTGAGATTTGTGTGTTTAGGTCTTCTTTGGCTCTTGTCCCTAGCTTGGCCTTGGGCCTTTGGCATGGTGGTTTAGTTGTGTGCTCACAGAGGTGGTGTTTGTGCAGGCACCCTCTCTCACGTCTGAGGGTTGCTCCTCCCTCTTGTTGGTTCGGTTCAAAAGACCTGGTCACCACTAGCTTTGTCCCTTTAAATTTGACTCTCCATGCCCTCTTCCTTTTCCGAGGGAAAATTTCTATCTGGGAAGCTCTATTTGGGTTTGGGGAGACTTTCCAGTCCTTTAACACCTTCGTTCATGCATCCTTATCATCATTCTTCTCTGTGTACTTGGAAGGGGGAGAGCCTTCTTCCTTGAATTGGAGGTGGTGGTTTTATTTTATTATGGTGAGTGTATACCCAGTTGTGTGTATGTTGTTGAGGGTTCTTATTTCTATACTATGTTAATTTTCTTATGGAAGGCTTTGGTTAGACTTGGCATGTTCTAAAGATTGGAGTTTCTACCCTTTCTCTAGGGCAATGAGTTGGTGGTTCTATGTTTTGTTTAGAGGCTTTTCTTTCTTTTCCCCTATCTTTTTATGTTTGGTGGCACGAATAAATAGTCATTAGATCCCTATTGGAAGGGAGTGGTGGTATTGAATGGAATGTTGTTGTGACCCTTCTTTGGTGGATATTAGATTCTTTCTACAAGGTTTATCTATCTTGTTTGATGTAGGGGTCGTCCCCATCCTCTTTGGTGGATATGTCCATGGTGCTCACAGCAATGGCTATTCAATTCCTTATATTGTCAAATAGTTGTGATCTCCAAACACGGAGAAGATATGGGCCCTTAGGGATTTGATGGAGGTGATTTTTCTTTGGTTGTGCTATAGGATTTTGTTTTACCCTATTCAATATTTGTGGGTGGCTATTGTTGTGTCTCAAATTCTTCTTTTCTTGGGGCTTCTACCTCTTCTTTGGAACTATGGGTTTGGTATTTCTTGTATAATTGGAGGTGCTAATGTGTTTCTAGTGGGGTTTGGTGTTTCTTGTGAGCTTGGAGATGGTGATGCTCTTCCAATGGGGTTTGGAGTTGCCTATATTTCTTTGTGGATTTACCTTGGAGTTATCAAGGTTTGCTAGCCTTTTATGTTAATGGTATAGATGCTCTTGTGGTGATTAGAGCTGGGGTGATCTATGTTTTGATCGATGGAAAGGTGACGCTTCATCTTATGGAGGGGCTTTGGGATGTTTGCGGGTCTTCTTTGATTTTCCCTGTCATGAGCTTGAAGATGGTGCCTACCTTGGGTTCTAGGGTTGTGTTTCTTAGCCCTTTGTACTTGGGGTGTGATGGACATTACTATTAATACCAGGTTTCCTTTTCTTCCTTTTTTTTTTCTACAATTTTTTATTCAGACTATCCATCTTAGTTGGTATGGACAATGGTCTTGTTTCTTTTGGTGACCTGCCAATTGCTAACAATTTTCAAGGGACCGTTTGGGTCTTTGGTTATTTTTGGTTGAAATTTGTAGCTTATCTTGGGGTGTTGGACCCTATTGTGGTAGGTTGTTTTCTATTGGTCATAATAATGTTTTGGTGCACTTAGGGTGTTCCTTCCCATTTCACGGTTCTTATAGAGGTGGAAGAGTCTCCTATGGAGGTAGGGACTTGCTTCATGAAGGAGGAGGTTTGTTACTTTAGGATGTCTTCTCCTTTCTATTGTTTCTTGGATGTGGAATGGATTTGTGGTTGGCTCTCCAATATGGTTATCCCTTTCTTTTCTTCTTGTATTGAGGTGGTAACCTTGTCTATTGCAAGGGAAAGGAGTTTTGTAGATGGTGGGTGCTACTCTGATCGAAGAGGTGTTCTCTACAAAAAGGTGATTTCTTATACCATTTTTGTACCCTCTATGAAGTCTTGGGAAGATTTTAAAAATCCCCCAGTTGTTTTACCCAACTTGTCTAGGTGTTTGTTGTCTTTTATTAATGGTCCCTAGTCAATGTACTGTAAATGACCAATCATGGTCCTTTGTTCTGTAAAAGGTCTTGTAAAGAAGGCAGATAATCTTTTGAAAGTCTGCCCTTAGTGACATTGAATTGTAACAAATAACACCTTTTGTAATGTGCTATTGATCTCTCCATAACCCTCGCGTTGTTTTTATGTAAGGGGTCAACCCCTTGATTTGGCTAATGGTTAATATAAAAAAACATCCATAGTATATCAGGAAAACCGTTTTGAGATTAAAAAAAACCACACTCCAAAAGTCACCCATTATATTATATAATTCAATAAGCAATTACAATATCCTTATAGAGTAAGCTTCTTGTAAGAGTAAATTGCCAACAAAGATCCAGGGGTAACTCAAAAACTATTAGAATTTTAGGGTCTCCTTCTAAGGAAAGAAAAGCACACAAAGTATCCACTTAAGATTTGTGACGTAATGATTGTGTGTGTGTATTTGGGCACCTGTTGAAAACAACACAAACACTCAATAGGTCATTACATTAGTCCAAATGGTTAGATAAAATGTTCAAAACCACTAATATTGGCCTATTGCCTTCTAACTAGAAAGAGTGTGATTAGTTGTATATTAGCCCTCAGAATATACTACAAATCAGTGACCAATACTATTCTAGCATGAAGGATTTAATTCAAATTTAAGCTAAAAAGATGAAAAAGCATGTATTCCAGCTCTAAAAGATGAAACTAAAACAATGCAAAAGCATGGAATAAAGAGTGGAATGTAAATCTAGGATGAATCCAACATCATAACAATATATTTTTGATCTAATGTGAAGGCTTATTTTTCTCTCAAAACAGGCTTCTATTTATAGAAGAATGGGAGAGAGAGAGAGGGGGGACAAGGTTCATTTATGAATTAGAAGACTCATAAATGAAGATGTAAGAGCCATTAATGTCCAAGGCATTAATAAGGCATGGGAGAG
>MU225692.1:3888212-3906772 GCA_018584345.1 Thuja plicata
GTAAGAGGATGGCTTGAGAAAGTGGACCTTAAGGAAGTCAAGCTTGAGAAAGTGGACTTTCTCAAGTGGGTTGAGTTGCTAAGTATTCCTTAATGGAATGTGACAACATTAGGAGGTGGGTTAGGACAAGAATTAGGATTAGGATTAGATTAGCATGGGTGAATGGGTTGAGAAGGGTTAGAACCTAGGGTAGAAGTGGTTGAGATAGGCTAGGTTGGGGTTTAGGGGAATATTAATAAATAAAATAAACTTATTTAATTCATTTAGAAATATAGGAATTAATTATTTAAACAATGAAATTGCCTTTTAATAATTAGGGGACTATAGCCATTTTAATTAAATTAAATAGGCTAGGGGAATGGGTTATTTTGCAAGTGGATATTTGATTTAGGGATTTATTTAATTCCTTTATAATTAAATCCCATAGCCATATTTGATTTGAATTGTATGGCTATAATAGTTAATATAAATTAGTGATAAAAATCACTTAGGTTATTAAATTGATTTGAAGAATTATGCCAAGCAGTAACAGGGTCGTTTGGACATAATCGAGGGTATGATCACACTTAGGGCAAAGAGGGTCCATAGTTGGAACATACCAAATTCAGGTGGTTACATTTGCCCCTCTTTGAATTGATGTGTGAGCAGTGCATTAATTCAAAGAAAGTTTTTGATTTTGACTTCAGAAAGATTGAGAATCTTGTTCTTGGTTGTCGAACAAAATGTTGATGAGATCAGTCTCACACTTGATTGAACCAAACTGATAGAATTTATTTTGAACTTGGTTGTCGTCTAAAGATCAATAAAAGATTTTAAAAATACCATTTCTAAACTTGGTTGTCGTCCAAAAATTGATAATACTGATTCTGAACTTGGTTGTCGTCCAAAAGCCAGTATGAAGCTGCTAGAAGCTTTAAAAATCTTCTAAAAAATGAGGAAACATAAGATATCCAGCTCATGAGAACCAAAGCTTTCTATCCAACAGTTCTGACTTAGTCAAGGAAACTATTATACCCCTAGTTTGTTTGATAACGAAGTCATTTTGATGTTGTTTTGAGCAAAAATTTAATTGATGATAGTGTGATCATGCCCCCTTAGGAATGAAATCGAAGGAAAAGAAATAAAATCCCTCAGTTGAATAGAACATAACACTTGTAGGAAGCGATAGGGCCAGAAAGAGTGGAGTAGAAGACGGTGTGTTTAAAAATAAACACACGATTATCAAGTTAATTATGTGAAAATATGAGTGATAAGACTGAAAAAATGATGTTTAGATCAAGGTGTATGATAAAATGTATAGTATTTACCAATGTGGTGAACAAATGAAGCAAAATTGCAATTTTGGAAACTGTCACAAAAATGACACTATGCGACTGAAAACGTCATAGGCACCTTCGAATTGGTTCCTGATTGAGGAAAAAAAGAACATAAATGATTTTGTAGTTGTCTAGGAGGAGTTTTGGAAACCTTAAATGTCTCAAAAGAACCATATAAGCCTCCAAATTGACCATTTCACTATTCATTTTCACTTTCAGCTATAGTAAATCAGAGAGCTCTGCAGAGAAAATGGTGGTCCCCGTGAGGAAAATTTGATTCGAGATGAGCCACAGACACTAGCGACCAGCTGACTACCCACCACCGGTAAGTGCCCGATAAACTACCTTGTGAAATTTGAATTTTTGAATTTTATGCATTTTTGTGAATTTTAGAGCCCTTAGAAGGTAGGATCGTAGCTGGGATTCTGGATCGCATCCTGTGAAACATGCATCGCATCTGGTTTTTCCTGGATCGTATCTAGTTTTTCCCAGATTCTACGTCGCATCCGGGTTTTCTCAGATCGCATCCAGTTCTTTAGATTTAGTCTTGTTTTTAGCTAGAATCTATCAAGGGATCGTATCCTAGATTTCAGGGATCATACCCCACATTTAGAATCGCATCCTATTTTTCTAGGATTACATCTTATATGCGCAATCACATCCTATTTTTCCAGGATCACATCTGGTAGTAGACTTAGGTTTTTAACTTGCTTTGATCTATTTGCGTCCTGCGAACTGAGAATGACTTAGCAGAGTAGGAATGTGCCCTTTATTGTAGATAGAATGCTGATGTTTTACTGTGTTGTCAAAAATCAGGCGCAGTTTGAGGTAGTCACCTTTCGCGACACTTATCTTGCATGAGTTCTTGCATTGTCTGGCCGACTGTCAGATGATGAGTAGACCACCATGATCTGATGTGGATTGTGGTCACTGATAGGTTTACCCAAGATCGCGGTAAACCAAGGGTTGTTGACTACTTTGGTCGAGAGATGGAATTTTGAGCACAACACCTTCCACCTACTGACTAGTGAGATTACAGTGACACTTGAGGATGGCTGGAGGACCTTGCGCATATCAATGGTGGGTCATGAGGTGTTCTTCAAGTCCAGAGTTGGTGTGGTAATTGGTATGGCTCAAAGATGCTTTCAGGATGATAGTATAGATTGTAGATACCTATCCTGGGATTATATGGTCGATCACTATGATCGATTAGCTATATACTTGGCTGGATTAGCAGGCGGAATCCTTATGCCGAATAGAGTTTAGCATGGTTTCTTGGTGGGCTGGGTCAGCATGGTGGAGAAGATGATCGTTTGCCACCAATGGTTTGCCTAGGGGAGCTATATACTAGCTCACATATACAGAGAGATCCATGAGATTGTATATCACCACACCCGTAGTATGACTATGGGGATCTTGATTCTGCAGATTTGGGCCTGGGAGCACATCCTTGTGACACGACCAATTATTGAGAGGCAGAGGGCACCTGAGCAACCCTATGTGTACATGTATGCAGGTCTCTTACAGCAGCCCCACCTGGGCAAGGTTGAGTATTGGAATTGATTACTCGATGATATAACAGAGGTCGTGTGGTGACCATACCTAGACTATGAGGTATGGAATTCTGATGCATGGCAGGTGCCTTTCTTATGCCAGAGAAAATATTTGATCGGTCACACCAGATATATCATTGAGAACTTCTTGATTACTAGAGTTCTGAGGTAGTATGGCCAACGACAGGGCCACACAAAGGATGTGGCAGTTTATGCTCGTATCAGAGATGAGGCACCCGATTGGGGTGCATAGCTTACTTATGAGACTGCCTCACAGGATATCTAAGATATGGTGGCAATAGACAGGGACCCTCATCCAGATGTTGAGGATGCTGGAGTGTTAGATGGGTACGCTGTAGAGATGCTCCAGTATCTATTTCCATGATTTACAGTGCCCGAGGAGATCATTCCTTGTATAGAGGAGCCGCTGGATTATGATCCTAAAGATTGACCTATCAGGGGGAGAGGCGGTAGAGATAGAGCATCGAGGAGACATGGGGGCCACGATGGTGGTAAAGATGGCAGCAGAGACGGTAGGCATCCTCCCCCAGATGATAGACATGATGGTGATGACAAAGGGGGAGGTGGAGAGGCAGTTGATACCGGTGGTCTGAGTGGTAGTGGGCAGAGATGATCGAGATATAGATTTGTGGCCCCAGAGAGAGATCCTGGCCCTTTACTTACTCTAGAGAAATAGAGACAACGGAGACAAAGAGTGTAGGAGCATGATCCTAGTAGAGATGGGGACCCATTATCTCGATGCGAGCAGGAGAGAGAGAAACTTAGAGCTCAGATCATAGCCTTGGAGGCTAGGGCCATAGCAGCAGAGTCAAGGCTAGCTACATCAGATGCATTACTTTTGGATCGAGACAGGCAGATGGAGAGGCTTAGGTCAGAGAGGGATGCTCAGGCTCGCATAGCAGTCCATCAGGGATAGAGGGTGACATACTATTATGCTCTATATCATGCAACAGTGCTAGAGGGTCAGAGAGCACCTTCCTTTTCTCATGCAGCTCAGCATTCAGAGGGGGCCATGCTGCCTCCAGTAGCTCCATAATTGGAATAGACCAAATTCAGGTGGTTACAATGATAAACAATAAAAAAATTATAATGTTAAATTATTCATTGAATACGACTTTTGGGTGTGTTGTCCTGAAATCCCCATCATTACACGCGACCTGTGGACCTTTCTAGGGGGATATCCCCCAAGACCCAACAAGGGGGTAACCCCCTTGTAACCTTTCACACACTTATTTATGAATAGTAACCTTTTATTATTTCAAGGTTGAAATACCATTTTCCTAACACACATGACACACATTGTAGATATATCTTGTTGATAAGATATGCAACTCTTAGGATAATATTTAGTCTAAGGGAGATAACTTAGTACTTGGGCACAAAAATAATAAAGGGGAGGTGGGAAAAAACCAAAAAGATGTTCCACAATGAAAGAAAAAATACCTAGTCAAGATAAATGAAGCATAAGTAAAGGTGGAATATATAACCCTCATATAGAAGGAATAAATTAATAATTAGAATGAAATCCTATGAGTATAAGATAAGTTGTTAATTTATGTAATGGAAAATAAAAGTCCCTTATATAAATATTAATATTGGATAAATTACTTATCCCATAATGAATAACAATCTAACATAAAATAAAGAGTTAGGGTTATGTTATGCCTTGCATACCCGTCCCTACATTTTGTGTGCAAAATGTTGGGTCCCCCTTTTTCTCTTTTGGCTCTTGCCTTGTTTTCTTTGTCTTTGTTTCTTTTTGTTTTCCTCTTTGGGTTTTTCTTCCTGTGAGGTTTTTTTTTTTTTTTTTTCTTTTGTCTTTCGTGTCTCTGAGAAGCGGTCCCAGAGTTGGTTGTTTCCTTTCCAGAGCTAGATTTTGGACTCTGGGATTCTCTACCATGATGTCTCCTTCTCGCAAGAAGACATGGTTGTTCGGAATCCCCAGGCCTAGAGTCCAGAGGTTTTCCTATTCTAAAGTTTGCAGGAAAGAGGGTAACTTGATTTTTACCTCGGGTATAAATAGGATTTACATGTCACTTTTGCAGTTATCGCGATTAAAGCACTTAGAGTTTTAGAGCAATTCCTTGGTGATTTGAGTGTGATTACGTGCGATTTGAGTGCGATTAAGTATGAATTGTTCTGAGCTTAGTGGATAACTATGAGTCAATTGTTAGTAGTTGTTCATGAGCATTGGAGGTTTAAGCAGTTACAGAGTGGTCTTAGCACCTCTTCTCTTTGCCATTCTTTAAATTCCCAGGTGGGTTTTTTGGTTCCTGCTTTCATTTTGTTTGTTTTGGTTTCAATTTTTGTTTTGGTTTGTTTTGTTCTGGTTTTTGGTGTTTTTTGCTTTTGGTTTTCCACCTGGTGGTGGGTTGGCTTTGCCAGAGGGTTGTCCGCCCTCTATGTAGCTATAGGATAATGTACATTTTGTATTTTTGTATGTAAAATTATGAATTATGGGTGATGGTCCACATTTGTGTATCCACATGGTTTGATATAATGGTTGCCCAGTTGAAATTCGTGTTGTGTGTTGTGATGCAGTATAGAAAATAATACATCCACACTGAGAATTATTGGGCATGGGGCCATCCAAAAATCCCATAGAAAAAGATACATCAAAGCAAGAGGCTCGGGAAGAAATTCAAACAGAACCTAAGAAAAAAAGAATACCAGTCCAAGAGACTGAGGATACACCAAGGCAGACCACAAATGAGCAACCGATGGTCGGATAACCTAGACCTGAGGGAACAATCGTACCTCCAACCATCATGCTACAGGTGCCTTTAGTGACTTCGGGTGACCAAGTGCCCCGGAGCACTTTTGGTGAGGTAGTAACAGCGGCCGCCTTGTTAAAATTTGGCCAATAACCTCACCCACCTCCAGAATATGTCTCAGAGGAGGAGAACATTGCAGTAGATGAGGCCAATAAGGCATAGGAACAACAACAACAAATGGACCAAGAGGTCCCAGATGAAAAAAAAGAAGAGGCTGCTAATACCACTAGGGAAGATGAAGTCCTTGAAAATATAGCTATTGAGACTGGGGAAAAGATCTTGGGTGATGTTGTAGAGGATGCCAGCATGGAAAAAAACATTAAGTATTCTGGAGAGCAAGAAAAAAGAAAAGAACAAGAACAAGGAGAACCAGAACAGGAGCAAGAAAAGGAGCTCAAAGGTAACATATGCTCCAGGAATGTGCTGCCAGATTCTGAAAGGGAACCTAATGAACAGGTATTGGAAGCAAAGCCATCCCAGCCACCCCAATGGCTGGTAGAAACTAAAAAGAGAAAAGCCCCATCGGTGGCCACAAGAACTCAAATTTCATTGGACGAGATGATGGCTAGGATTGCCAAAGTAAAGAAGGCCAAAAGGGTGCGGGTTGTCCATACTCTTCAGACCAACCCAGTAGGTAGAACCATTGTAGTTATCACAACACCCCTATCAAACATAGATGCTACGGCTGTAAGGCCCAAAGACTACAATATAATAGAGGTAGAATTGGGGAAGAGAGACAAGAAAGGTGAATTGGACTTGCTGAAAGAGGCTACCAGGGCAATAGAGGCCTGGTACATGAAGTAGGGCCAAAAGATGCAAGAGGAAAGAGAAACAAAAGCCAATCTCCTCATGCTTCTGGCAAAACTAACATGGACCTTAGCCAAAGTCCACCCCATAACCTCCTCTTCAAAATTGCCACTTGCCTAGGGAAATGTGGACTCTTTGCACATGATAAAGAAGAAGGTGCAAGCAGTGGATGGGTGGGCAGCCGAGCAAGTAGCAGTGATGAGAGAATTTATAGCGACGTCTCTCCCGGACCTATATAGGGTTGATCTTGTGCTCAGCCACGCAAGAAGCTCTGCTTAAATATGGGAGCTAGACTTGGAAAAATATGAGAAGTTGAAACTAGCTGAATTAGAAGAGATCCGCAGCCTAGGCGAGGAGGTTGCCACAGAGTCTGGTATTTTGGGAGATGAATCATATGATTCCCTCTAGGTCCAGTACTCTAGACTTGCCCTCAAAGTTGAGGTCTGAAAGGAACTAGTTAAGACCTTAAAAGAGAAGTTGAAAGTTGCCCAATATCCCTTGGGTTTATTCAAGACATTCGTGGTCGGGGTATCACAAGTTGATCCCTTCACCACTGGAACATGCACCCCAGAGGACTATGTCCTCAGCAAGTTTGATGAGTAGATAGAGTCCCTGTATCCGCCAACCAGAGAATTTGACCAGTGCAGGCTGTCCAAATTGTCAAAGACCATGATCTGGTCACATGATGCCATCAAAATGGTGGATGAATTCCATAACAGGGCCAGAGAAGTTAAGGAAGCATTCGAGGCTATGCACAGCTGGTGGGAAAGCATCTGGGGCATAGATGAGGAAGGCCTAAGCCAAGTGTTGGAAGCTTGGGAAAAATCATGAAGTAATAAAGTTCTCTGGACTCTGGAGAATCCAACCAGCACCATATTTTGTATTCTTTATTCTTTTGGAACATAATTTATGAGATTCTAGAGTTCTGAATCCTGCATTTTTGAATTCTTTACGTGACCCATGTCTCAATTCCCAAAGCTGATCGGTCACTTTCAGGGTAGTTGATGAAGGTTGTTAGAAGATGGATAACTACAACAAGGCACATCAGCTTGATAAGAGGTTTTCTGACAGATGGTCTTCCCAAGGTGTCGTTTCAACGTTACACCTGGCGCATTAGAGATAGTGAGCCACCCTCATATTTATGAGGCATGTAGCCTCGATCCTTGAGGATCAAATTTCTTCTTTCTCCTTCCGACTCTCTTCTCAAAGCTGATTCTTCCGCTCTACCTTTCTTGTCTTATTCTTCTGACATGTCAAGCCTTTTTCTGTCTTGAGGTCTTTTGTAGCGTGGTGTAGGTAGTACTGTCCACCAGATAATGTATTATATTGTAAAGTGTAAAATAAGTTAGGGTTAGGTTTAGGTCAAGTGATGTTAGGTTTAGGTCAAGTGATGTGTATAAATAATAAGTCTGACCTCATTCCAAGGGTTGGAAAAATTGATGATTTTGTAGTCCATTGCTAATAGCAATTTGGTTTTCTTAGTTCCTAGTTGCAAAGCTCAATGCTTCATAGTTTTAAGCTTTCAGTAGTTAAATGCTCCCTTGGAGTCACCATTGTATCACACACCAGTGCTTGCTGGAAAGATGTTAATGAAGAAGGAAGGGTCCTCTCAATGATGTTGTTGGCACTCTGTCTTCTAGGTTAACGGTATTTTATGCTTTGTGTTCTTCATGTCCTTTGCTCTGATACTTAAAGTAGATTAACAACCTCCTTTCTTTTGCTACTGATAAAATATGAACTGATGGTTGTATATTTCTTCGGTATTTAGTGTAGTGTGTTAGAGAATTGTTGATTTTTTGAATGTTTAGCATAACTAGGTAGATGAAATACTTCTAACTCTGTAATATCTTTTTAATTTTATTTGCTAAGTGAATGCATGCTTGGAGAAACCCCACTTAACTGAATTCCTGGAGTGAACAAGTTGAAGATAACCAGCTATCCCCCTCAAAAAATAGTCACATCTCCCAACCGAGCCCCACACTGTCGAGACCCGACTCTCACATGCTTAGAGGCCCAGGGAATCTCATTTCCCCAAACAACCTTTATAGGCAAAGTTGGCTAGTACCCCAGTACCCCGTGAAAACTTACCTCTGTTGGCAGACCCAGTCATAAAGTCTCGTCAATAGAAACTAGCGCTAGAAGGAGGGCATGAACTCATCCCCCTCTTAGGATTTAGATTTTACACCGCCAGAGGGTTCCCCAAGCCATAGTTTTAAGAGTCAAGCCTTCAATGGGATTGGATCATTCTCCCCAGTGAGATTTGAAAGAGTCCTTAGATCAGCCGCCAATCTCAGAAGGTTTGTCAAACTCGAGCCCCCTACTCAAAAGAAACAAACCCCAAAAGTCAAGCCAACCACCCTTGTTTGGGGATCTAGCATACCTCAAAATACCCAAGTCCCCCAGATGATCATGGGGATTAACGCTCAACCTAGTCAAAATCCAACACCCCTGATGGCTACTTATTTTGGAAATACTGGGTCCCTAATGGGAACCTTTCTATGTGTAGCCAACGATTTACCCCCGCACCATGAAAAGATTTGTCCTCGATATGAGCACTTAGGCTCATGAACTATAGAAGAGCATTTTCAGCCATACAAAGATGCCATGAATCAACACTGGATCCAACATCAGTATGTTGTGACCCAGATGTTCCCTCTGTCCCTGGGACAAAATGAATTGAACTGGTACCTCAATCTTCCCGCCAACTCCATTAACAGTTTGTAGGAAATGGAGGATGCCTTCCTGGCCACCTTTTGCATACACGTGGAACCAACTTCATCCCATAGCCAATTCATTTCCATTAGGAAGGAACCAAATGAACCCCTTGTAGCATTTAACCATTGGTTCCAATGCGCCTTGAAGCGGTGCATGAGTCCCTTCATCCCATCTGCAGAAGTAATGATTCAGACATATATCAACGTAATGGACCCCTTCGTTGCCACTCTCATATGGAGAACTACCATCTTGGGTGACCAAGATACTTTGGTGAAAATTTACAACCTAGCCTTAGAACTGTCCTGTAGCCTCAACAAATCCCCAGCCAGGATTGGGCAGAGCACACCATTCAACATGATCCCTAGTGGAACCTCTTATGCTGGGGGATATAGCCCCAATTTGGCAATGGGTGCCCCCATGATGGCCATGAATCCCCTTCCACTGCTGATAGACCAATAGGCCCGATATGTGTATCCATCACAAACCCAAACAACACCAGGTCTAGAATCTTTTCCTTGGAACTAGCCATAGCAGACACAACAACAATAGACGCAACCACCCAGAATGCCTTTCTTCCATTCATCCATGGATGGAGGATTGCTTCCCTTGACTCCGGTGAACATTGCTGCCTTCCCAAGAAACCAACAACAACCGTCACACTATGACGCAAACACTCAGTTGACCATCGACATTGAATCCCTTTGGCGAATGTTATCTACACTGACTATGGACATGGGTCAATTGAAGGTAGGGTCTTATGCACCCCAGAACTCCAATTCCCAGAGAGGGAATATTTTCTCCGGCCAACGAAACAACAATTGCAGAGGGAGAAATTTTAACAATGGGCCTCGGCCCAACCAATAGCAATGGAACAACAACACAAATACCAGAGGTCTGCCTCCAAACCAAAATTCTATTCAGAGTGGTGCTGGACCATCCCATTTCACGCTAGTTACAAAATTCTATCCCATGACCAATTGGTGTAGATTGCATGACATAGGCTCCCACAATGAGGTAAATTGTGCCACACTGGAGAAGGTCATCATGATTTCCTAGCTGGATAGACAACAAGCATCTGATCCTACTCCCCTGGAGCCTCCTATGCAAGATCCCACTCATGGTACATTCACCTATGAGACCATATTCTTTGGGACCACTAGAGAAGATGAAGAAGAATCCAAACTACAGGGCTTCTTTGACGAGTCAATTCTAACCTTTGAGGCCAATGCCTTCACCAACCCACAGGTTCCCTACAACACTCAAAGCCAGGCTGGTAAAGGACCAGTTTACATGCCAACACCTCCTAAAGACACTCCTCCTTGAGACAATACGATTGACTAGCATGTCCCTCCAAAAGGGTCTAGCTCTGACCAAGCAAAGGACCTGGCCGAGGGAAGCCACCAATTCTTGCGAGGAAGGTTTGACATCAAAAAGGCGTTAGAACAAACCACCACCTCCATGACCTTGATGGAGGTTTTATTAAACTGTCCTGAGTAGAAGAAGTCTCTTTTGAAGCTCTTGGAAAACCTGAAAGCTGTCACTCGCCCACCCAAGACTGTCTCTTTTGAGGATGTTAATGTGGTTTTCTTCTAGGGGAATGTTGAAGATCCTCCCTTCCTGCTAGGCTTGAATATACAAGTGAAAAACATACACAACTGCCTAGTAGATTCTAGAGCTTTGGGAAACATCATGCCCCTATCCATATGCCAGAAGATTGGATTCAGAGCCACCCTATCTAATGGTGTAGTAATCCATCTGGATAAAACTACTGTAAAAATGGTGGGTTAATTGAAGAATGTCCAGATACAGCTCATCCAGGACCCCAAAACAGCCAGCATAATGGATATACAAGTGGTGGATATCCCAGAGACTTATGGGATGTTATTAAGTTAGAATTGGTCTAAGTCCCTGAACGGATACTTTTCGACCGACTTCTCCCACTTATGGCTCCCCTGGGAAGGAGAATCAAATGAGATCTAAGTTGAAAGTGAGCCCCAGATGAAACAGGCCCTCACCTAGGTTGGGAGGGTGAATGAGGTCTTATTCTCTGAGACTTCCCCTAGGGTGTACCAACCTCTTAAAATCTTAACATTCGATTTCACCCCCGAGGAGGATCCCATAGTTCTACAGAGAACCCAGGACCTAGAAGAAAAATTAAGGGTTGAGGTTAACTCTTAGGGTGCCATAGTGACCCTCACCACACTCTTGTCTAGCACTTGGTGCCAAGTACATCTCTAGAAGCACTCACAACTAGAGTGTGAGCCCTGTCTTTCCGTCGCTACCCGACACATTGACACCCTCTGAAACAAAGAGCATGCAGCTGATTCCTTAAAGCCCAGTATGCCTATTGGAGGCACTTCCTCAGTGCCTCTTCTCTAGGGATCCCCATCCCAAGTCCCTCCAAAGGTAAACCTCACCCATGTACCATCAACGTCGGAGGAAGCCCCTCCCAAACATCCCAAAAATAATCCAAAGGCCATGATGAGCCAATCTAATGGTCATCTTTTGATAACACTTTTTTCTATCTTCGCGATAAATTTTAGTTGCAATTGATACTTGAACTTATGTTTTTTTATATATTTTAAGTAAGAAATGGACATAAGTAGGAAGTTAGATGGTGAAAAGGTTATGAAAGTATGACACTTGGAACTTATGATCTTATATAAAATGAAGAAGTAATATAACTAAATGAATGGTTCCCTTTTCTACGCTATGTTTGAGGGTAGTGTCCATCCTGTAGCTTATTTCCTACAAGAGCATTAATTAAGTTGAAATACTTTCTTCTGAATTTTAGTGATGAAAATATATATATGTGTTGAAGATGCTATGTGTGCGATAATCCTTTTTGCAGGAATCATTGGAGCATTTCTAGAATCTAGTAGAGTGTCACTGAAGAAGTCAAGGTTGGGATCTTTCACCATAGGCCTCAGGCTGAACCAATCAAGAGCATGTGAACCAAGAGAAGTGTCATTAAAAGATCTTCATAGGAAGGCTAGGTAAATATAGTTTCCAATTTTATTCCATGCCCAGATCTAGAACCATCGTGTGCTACATTCTGGGACTATTTATTGAATAAATCCCATATTCTGTTATGAGATATTTTGTATTGATTACAATCTTCATCTAATGGAGTAATCCTAGATTTTAGTTGTAAGTTGTAGTTTCCCTTTAAATAAGATGACTGCTGAACTTTGAGCAGCATGACAATAGAGATAGAGTTAGTATTCCAGTAGTCTGTTGTAATTCAGCAAAGAGAAAATACAATCTTGTTTTCTGCCTCTTTTGTAATCCATGTTTTATGAATAAGTAATGAGAGCTTCAATTTCTAGTATCTGAGATCTTGTTCATTCATGCTTCCATGGGGGCCCACACGGGAGGTGAATCTAATTTGTAGTTAAGTAGGTTTCAAGTTATTTTAAATAAGTAGGTTGCAAGTTATTTGAAGCAAGTAAGACTCTGTTTCTCCTGCAACCATTAGTAACAGCACTAACGGTTGTTCCTGTAGCAAAGGCAGTTAGCTAGTTTATTGTTCCTTCAGCATAGAGTTAAACTTCCTATCCCAGCAAGTTCTTTTATCTTTAGATTACGTTGTTGATATTTCAGTTCCTATTTTAGTCCCATTTCAAGTATTTTCCATTTACTATAATGATGGCTTTTAGAATGGATTAGAGCATAAACTTTGCAGTCACCATTTCAAGTTTACACTCCCTAGTCAATAATTTAATGAGTTCAATGTATTGTTTCTAGTGGAAAGGATGCATAATCCTTAACTATAGAAGTATTATAAAGAGCAGTCATTTTTGGCGCCACTACCGGGGATGGTGTCAATCTAATCTCGCCTAGAGTCATTTTAGACCTAGTTTAGCATTTCTTTTTATGCATAGAAGAAGAGATCGTCTTGGGTGTTTCCTTCCTCAAGATCATCAAGCTGAGCCATTTAATCCATTCCACCTTGAGCTTGAGGAACCCCAAGTTGCAGCCATAGAATTTGAAGATCCATTTGAGAACGTATTTGCTGATACATTTGATCACTTAGTATCATATGACGAATCCTTGCAATGAGATGAACTATTTGCTGAAGCAAAAGATCTCTTACAGCAACCAGGGACTCCTCTAAGGATGGCTCCACCAACCTTTCCCTTCCAAATTCTGCCTCAACAGGGAAATCAAAATTTGAAGAACATACCCTCTGCAGCTTTGCCCAAGTTCTATGGCCTCATCACCGAAGACCCCAAGACTTTCCTTTTTGAGTTTGACATCCTATGTAGGAGCTACAACTATACAACTAATTCACATAAGCTCAAGTTGTTCCCATCCACTTTGAAGGAAGCCACGCTAAGATGGTTTATGGGCCTTGGTGCTAACATTGTAGTAGATTGGACTGCTATGAGCAATATGTTCCTTTTGAAATACAAAGAATACTGTTGAGGGTGAGATTTGAAAGGTGATGACATCTTCAGGATGGCCCAGAAAGAGGACAAGACCCTAGAAGATTATGTATCTAGGTTCATGTTCAACCTACTGTGTAACACTCAACATCAACTAAACGAGGACTCTCAGCAACACCTTTTTATTAAAGGTGTCAGTGAAGGGAGCATTGAGGCTCTGGACCTGATGGCTGGAGGTGAAGTTACAGAAAACAATTGGGATGATATCAAAAATATCTACCTGAACTACTCCTGGGCCACTGTCAAGAAGGGTAGGGGAATCTAAGACCTACCACACAAGATTGCTGGCTCTGGGGTATCCAAGATAGAACTTTCTAATCTTCTATCAGACTTCAAGCAGCACATCATTAATGATGTCTCTACTCAAATGGATACCATGCAAGCTAGAAAGAAGAAGGAGGATGTTGATGCTATGCTCGCTGCATACTGCCCGCATTGCAGGGAGAAGAAGAGGAGCTGCAAATGCAAAACCATTGCAAATGTGGAGTCCCAGCCGATGCCTACGAAGTTCAAAGCTATAGATTAAAATGGAGAGCTGCTGCATTTCGCTCAGCACAGGCCATGGGACCCACAACCAGGCATGCCCCAAGATCCTCTTCAAACTCCTAGCAATAATAATCCATGGTAGAGTTTCCCAAATTTAGGTCCCCATAATTTTGGAGGATATAATAATTGGCAGCAACCTCAGTAGGGGTGGCACCAGCCCCAGCAGGATTGGCAACAACCCTAGCAGGGTTGGCAACAATCCTAGCAAGGCTGGAAAATGCCCTAGCAAGGCTGGCAATAGCCCTAGAAAGGGTGGCAACAACCTAATCAATGGAATAATCAGCCTAATTAGCAAGCCATAATGCCCCCTCCACAACAACAAGCTCTAATGCCTCCACCTATAGCCATTAATAATCCTCCTAAGCCACCATAGCTACCTGCACAACCTAATCCTAATCCCAATAACAAACCACCCACTCAATAGCAGAGCTATACCTTGCATGAAATTCATCTCAGGCTAGGAACTACTCTTGCTTCACCACAACCCCCTATCATAACTGAAGTGGAGGAGCCCCCTATTGACCATGAAGATGTGTCAGCTCCTGTAGCCAAAGAGCCTCCATTTCCTTAGAGATTAGCTAAACAAGCTGAACCCATAGTAAACCACACTGTACCAGACTTACTTGACCAATTAAAGCATATAATGGTAAAGATTCCTTTCCTAGATGCTGTCAAGGAAGTCCCTGCCTATACTAGAGCTATCCGGGAGGCTTACATTAAACAACCAGGAAGGAAGAAAAAGGATCCCAAGATCATTCATGTCGTCAGCCAGCTCTCTGATCTTATGTTAGACAAGTTGTCTGTACCTAAGTACGCTGATCCAAGAAGTCCTATGGTTACAGTTACCATCCTAGGTATACAAGTTCCAAATACCTTAGTGGATTTAGGTGCGTCTATAAATGTTATGAACAAAGAAGTCCTATCCTATCTGAACATTGCTGGTCTCTGAGACACACCAACCATTTTGCAACTGGATGATAGTTCTATTGTTAAACCTGATGGGGTAATTGAAGATGTTATAGTCACCCTACATTCCTGGGAGTATCCCATAGACTTTGTGGTTCTCTACCCTAAATCTGATATGGGTGGGTACCCTCTGATTTTAGGACAACCATGGTTGGCCACTGCTGATGCCTTCATAGCTTTCCAGTTAGGGAAGATGACCATCTCTAATGGCATCAATACCAAAAACTTGACACTCTACTCCCCTGCTCAACCCATGTTGCAGGATGAGGATGCCATATGGCCAGAATTAGATGAACTTGATCTAGAAACCAACTCAATCTAGCAACTCATGGTAATAGGAAGAGAGTTGTTTGTAGCCTCTAGGGAAGAAGATGAGATCATTTCATCTATCCTCACTAATAACTATGGCATAGATTCCTAGTTGTGTCCGCATTTGGACTGTGTCTTAGAGACTATTTTGACCACTCCAAATGCATCTCCATATTCACTGTCCTCCAACTGTCTTCATGTATTATTACCCCATTAACTAGCTTCACCTCAAATTGTTGAGTTGGCCATGATGGATGAGGTCATCAAAATGGAAATTAGTCCTAGCAAAGAATTGAATATCAGCTCTAACCTATCGTTACCACGTTAAAAAACTATCCTTCAATTGCTATAGGAAAACTAGCAAGCTTTTGCTTGGGATTGAACCGACATGCAAGGAATAGATCCCAAACTTTGTACCCATCAGATCTATATAAGTCTAGATTATAAACCTATCAGGCAACCCCAATGAAGAGTCAATCCTATCCTAAGGGATACAGTCAAAACTGAGCTCCAAAAGCTACTTAATGTCGGGTTTATCTACCCAATTTTTGACAGCCAATGGGTGTCACCTCTTTTCATAGTGCCCAAAAAAGGAGGTAAATGGCATGTTTGTGTGGATTACTGGGAGCTCAATATAGCCACTAAAAAGGATCATTTTCCACTACCATTCATAGACCAAGTCCTTGATAACCTAGCAGGTAAGAAGTATTTTTCCTTCTTGGATGGGTTCAGTGGTTACAATCAAATTCAAATAGCCCTCGAGGATCAGGAGAAAACTACCTTCACCTATCCTTGGAGAACTTTTACATATTTTGTCCTCCCTTTTGGCTTATGTAATGCTCCTGCCACTTTTCAACAAGCAGTTATCAGTATCTTTTTAGACATATCTTCTGATTGTATGGAAATCTACATGGATGAATTCACTACCTATGGGAACACCTTTGATGAAGCCAAGGACAATCTAGAAAAGGTCCTCTGAAGATGCTAGGACTATAATCTCTCTCTCAATAGTGAGAAGTGTTTTATGATGATGGAAGAAGGTGTCATTTTGGGACATTTTATTTCCTCACATGGCATCCAGGCAGACCCTGCCAAGATTTTAGTCATTTGTACTCTTACCGCACCAGAGAAGTAGAAAGATGTCTAGATTTTTCTCAGCCATGCTAGGTATTACAGACGGTTTATCAAGGATTTTAGCCAAATTGCAGCTCCCCTCTAAAATTTGTTAAAAAAGGACTCTTATTTTACTTGGAATTCTGAGTGTGATAAGGCTTTCCTGTAGCTGAAGGAAGTTCTAACAACTGCACCCGTATTAAGTGGACCAGATTAGGGTTTTCCCTTCCATATTCATATAGATGCTTCTGATTATGCTATCAAGGTAGTATTGGGCTAGCAAGAGGATGCAATTGAACATGCCATTTATTTTATCAGCAAGAATCTATAGGGAGCAAAATTGAATTATACAGTGATAGAAAAAGAGTTGCTTGCAATAATTTATGCTCTGAACAAGTTCAGGCATTATATTACTAGTTACCAAATTTTTGTCCACATTGACCATTCTATGATCTGGTACTTGATGAATAAACTAGCTATCTCAGGAAAATTGGCTCATGGGTTACTACTCATGCAGGAATTTGACATCACAATCATCAACAAGCCTGAGAAAGCCAATGTTGTTGTTGACTTTCTCTCTCGCTTGCACGTTCCTGATGATCCTACAGCCATAGATGATAGTTTTTTGGATGAACATTTGTTCCTATTGCAAGCACACAATCCATGGTACGTTGACCTTGCCAATTATCTCACAATTGGTTAAGCGTCGACCCAGTTTTCTTCCAAGGAATGTCGGCAACTAGCTGAGAAAAGTTTCAACTTTTCTTGGATTATTGGTTTCATGTTTTACACTGGCCTAGACCAAGTTATGAGATGATTCATCCATGAGGATGAAACTTATGACATCCTCTGACCATGTCATGATGAGCCATGCGGTGGCCACTTTGTAGCCAAAAGGACGACCTTCAAAATCCTGAATACTGGGTATTATTGGCCGACTTTCCACAAAGATGTCACTCAGTACACCAAGAAATGTGATTGGTGATAGTGAATGGGGAGGCCTAATAAGACTGATGAGATACCCCTACATCCATAGGTGGTGGTCACACCCTTTGATAAGTGGGGCATCAATTTTGTGGGTCCAATTGACCCTTCTTCTCAAGGTAAGTCTTACATTTTAGTCTGTACTGACTATGCTACTAAGTGGGCCGAGGCTAAACCAATGAAGCATCCCCACGACAACAATGTTGCTAAATTCTTGTATGAGGCCATTTTTACCTACTTTGGTGTTGCAAGGGAAATTGTCTCTAATCAAGGGGCACAATTCACTTCCAACCTCATCGCTGCTCTAATGGAAGAATACCACATTCGTCATGCTAAGTCATCTCCCTACCATCCATAGGCCAATGGTCAGGTTGAAGTCACTAAGCACAAATTGGAGGCCATTCTTACCAAAACCATTTTTTTTCATAAGAAGTATTGGGCAACCAAGTTTCCTGAAGCACTGTGGGCTTACCATACTACTTGAAAGTCTACTACAAGATTCACCCCGTTCTAGTTAGTCTATGGCAAGACGACCATGATGCCTGTCAAGTTCAAACATAAGACATTGCGGACAACACTGGAGCTTGACCTTGATCTCACTATAGCTTAGGAGGAATGAGTTCTCACCTTGAATAGTCTGGATGAATGGAGGAAGTGTACCCTGGCTAACACCAAACTGATCCAACAACAATGCAAGCAGTGGCATGACAATTTTATTAAAGATAAAACCATTTCCGTTGGTGATTGGGCTCTCTTGTACGACTCCAGATATCACCACACTCCTGGTAAGTTCCAAACCCGCTGGTTAGGGCCTTATGAAATTATTGCTATATTTTCCAATGGTGTTGTGCAGTTTTTGATCATTGTGTAAGGAAACTCAAGTGTGGAAATAGCTTCCTACACTAATCTCTAAAGGAAAGTATTGTGCAAATTCTTTTAAATCCTTACAATTTCAGATTCGTTAACTACTTTAACAAAGATATTGCAGCCATATACCATGCATACAGA
>MU225692.1:3911446-3937652 GCA_018584345.1 Thuja plicata
CATGGTCTTCAAGCATGTCTTCCATCTTGAGTTTCCACAACTCAAAATTAGTGCCATTAAATTTCTCCACCTCCATTCTACTATATGAGGAACTTGCCATCTCAATCTGCAAATAAGATTTAGAATGATCTACACAAAAAACTCCCACTCAACTTGAGATTAGCTCAAAAAACCCTACCCAACAACTAAGATCAAAATTTGATTAGGCTCTAATACCACTTGTAAGGAAACTCAGGTGCAAAAATAGCTTCCTACACTAATCTCTAAAGGAAACTATTGTGTAAATTCTTTTAAATCCTTACAATTTTAGATTTGTTAACTACTTTAACAAAGATATTGCAGCCATATACCATGCATACAAAAAATAGAGAGTGACACAATGATTTACCCTGGGGAAAACCTTTCGATAAAAAACCCCAGCACTCCAAAAATTGCACAACGTATTATCTTCAACACAATGGTTACAACACACTTGCAATGCAAGTTCTTTCAGGAGACAATCGACACACATAGACTAATCCAGTAGCACCCAACCATACTAATAATACACTCTTTTTCTCTATCTGTCTGCAACCCTAAAAAATGCTTATATCATGCGCTTTCCTTTTTAGGGCAACTTCCAAAGATAGCCACATTAGGGTTTTACCATTCTCTGAGAAAACACGATTGTGGAAGAGTGTACAGTACTCAACTTTATCAGTTGCCACATGTCATTGCATGTCTTCACCCATCATAGAACCTTCTAGAAATAGCTCTTACATGTCATAGGAATCCATCATAACCATTTCAGCCATGATATCCTTACACACAATTCAAGATGTCGACACATCAAGTGGAGTGACACATCAACATGCCAGCTAGACATGTACACTCACACTTAATTACATTAATTGCAAGAAATACATTTTACAAAACAAATAATAAGAATAGGAATTATCCAAGGTTGAGACACCTTATTCCTAACACATTGACCCTATTCGATTCAAGTTATTGGTTAATGCCCAGTGTCTCAAGCAGTACCATAAACCCCAGAGAAAGACTGAGTTCCTATAGTAATTTGTGAGCACTGAAGACCAGGATCCTCCTATAGCGCAATAATGTGAGCCCCTCACTCATATTCGTTCTTCACTTTGAGAATAATGTTCGCTTCACTCCATAATAAATACTTTCTTCCCAAAAGTACCTTCTTCATAATAAAAACCTCATCTCACATTTTTCTCTCTTCCATCTTTTTCATTTCACCGTATCACTCCATTCGAGAATATCTCGTCATTCACCACTCTTCCTGTAGCACTTTCCAGGTTCGTGGCACGATCTCTCATACATATTTTATTTTTATTTTCTTTATTTAGGAGTTTAGTGCTCTTTAATTTAATGCTCTTGTGAGACGTGGCACGGTGGGACCCATGCCTTCACCTTAGTTGGGGGGAGGTTCATTTATTATTTGTTTATTATTTCAGTCATTTCAGCACTTCATGATATTTACTTCCTATCTTGTCAAAACCCTTTTCTACATGACTGCTGATAAATGTTTTAATAAGAGTTTGTAACCTGTGATTATGTCATCAATTATCAATGAATTAAAAGCTATTAAGGGTTGAGTTAAACAATAATGATTTGGGTGTGACGTGTTCGGGTGGCACATACCTTAACATGCGCAAAGAAATTATGAAAACCAATAAGCTCTACTTCTTGATATGAGTGTTCTTCAGTGCTCTTTCATCTGTAAATTTCCGCACCATCAATCTGCAAAATATTTGAGTCTGTAAAACAAATTCTCCATTATGAGGTTCGGCATACATCCTGCAGGGCATCATTTTGATAGTAGCAGCTATGGGTGGGGATGTCCAAAGGTGTGAGCTGACTGATCATAGTGTTCTTTTAGCATCAGCAGCCAGTTGTGAAAAATTCCACAGACGAGGATGATTAGACTACTGCCTGAGCCTCAGCGGATTTGATGAAGAAATCGCTAATGAATTTCTGAATACTTTACAGGGTGGCTTTGCAGTAGTAAAAGGGTTGAGATTTGAATTCTCAGAGGAGATAGTGGCAGAATTCACAAAGTTACCGCAAGAAGGGGAAAAATGGTCAAAGAATATTGATGTGCATTTGGCTAGGGCACAGTTTACTCTTCATGGTGACCCTCCTCTGGACATTAACAAGAAGCAGGGTACCTCAAGAATCTCACTACCTAAAGATTACATGCAGTCGGCCACCTTCATCATTCAGTATTTCACTTGAAAAGGATGATATAAGTACCTTCATGGGATACATTTCAAGATTCTGAGTTCCCTACACCATGACAATTGACCGGTGAGTCTACCTAGTTTTGTGTTCAATATCATTCAGAAACAAGCTGCTATAGTTCAAATAGGAAAAGTTCAAGCTGTTTCGTATCACATTTTAATTAAAACTATCATAGAAAGAGAATTGAATAAACAGTCCATAGGCACATAGGAGGAATTTTTACGAATGGATAATTTAGCACCTAAGGTAGTAGGCCCTAGAGGCCAAGGTGTCAGGAAAAGGGAAAAATCTAAAACAGGAGTTCGTAAGGTTATCTCAAGAATTGATCCTGAAGCCTCCTCCTCAAACCCAAGACAACCTAAAAGGAAGGCTTGTATAAAAGAAACTCCTATTGCCACTAAGAAAAGAAGAAAACATGGTAAAGCCACTATTGCCCCTGATACCTCTCCTACTGAGGAAACCTAGTCACCTTCTAAGGAGACCGAAAGAAAAACCCTAGGAGAAGAGGCAATAAATTTTGAACCGCAATCTAGTAGGGAAAAGGAGAATGGTGCATCTGATGAAACCCTACCTGAAGCTTAAGAAGAGACCATGAGAGAAACCCCTACAACCATTAAGAAAAAGAAATGCACGAGCCCTCAAAGTTCTATTCAAACCCCCACGAGGTGAAGTCCTCGATTTACCGCCAATTCTGACTAAAAAGTTGAGCAACCTACTCATACCATAGAAATTGAATCTTCCCAATCCATTGAAAAACCTTTCCCTAAGCCAATAAACCAAGAGTCAATGGAAATTGAAGGAATAGGTAATATTTCTGAGAAGGATCCTAAAGTAGAAAAGGATGTTTCCAGTGTTGACTATATTCTTATGGGAAGTGATAAAGAATCAGAAAATGAGGAAGGATTTTTTAATAGCTCTAGTATGCAAGATAACCTTGAGGATTCCATGGAAGAAGATTCAGATGACTCAAGGGGTTTTCCTTCTGATGAATTGCCCATGCTTAACTAGGAATGGATTAGGAACATAATAGGATAGGTCAATAAGGAGAATTTAGATGTGTTGGAAAATACAGCTGAAACTTGCCAAGAGAATGATTCAATTAGAACTCTTGTTGTAAGGGTAATCTTTTTCCACATCAAGATAAGAAAGAACCTGAACCTGTACCTAAAATTTCCATTGAATGGATTAACATCCTTCATCAGGGACCAATGCCACCAGTAGATTTGTCCACCCCCGTTCCTGCAGGGTTACACTTATATCAACAATTCCTATGGGAAAAGGCTTAGTGCGGTTTGGAAAAAGAAAGATTATAGAGAACCATTGATGAGTAGGCTCATCAACTTAAACAGAAAATAGAACAGGTAGCAGTATTGGAGGAAAGGATATAAAAGTTAACTAAACTAATTCCTCAGGCAATGGCATGTAGATCGCCATCCCCAGTCTATACCTTATTTTTAAGAGAACAATTTGTCAATTTTTAGATGACCAGGGTTGTAGAGGGGTTGAATCCTTTTGTAGCAACTCCACATGAATTTTATGATGCTTTCCAATTGGCCCCAATGGCCATCAAAAACTTGATATGTGAGTTGTACTTGCACAATTTTTCAATACCTAATAATCATGAGTGGAATTATCTTTTGTATATAGGGGATGTTCAGTTAAGGGCAGTAATGTCCTTGGTTCAAAATGATATAAACAGAGAACATCAAGCTCTACCATATAGAAACAAGGAAATAGATATTCTGTTAATGATTAGACCTGAGGTACAGGATTCCAGGAGGACTTATCTTGATTGGATTTTGATTACCCTAAATCCAAGTGGAGCTCAAAAGGTTAACCCAGTTAGGGAGCAGGCATATTCAGATTGGGAACAACATTCAGCCCAAAGTATTGATGATGTAATTTCAGCATGTAGGCAAATGTGGATGGGAATGTCACATGATCTAAGAATCAGGGAACCACATTCCCCTTAGAACTTAATCCTTTCTCCAAGAAGGGTTCCACGATATATATCAATGGGTAGAACACTCCAGAATAATTGGATTCCAATAAGGTTCCAGCCAACTCTATTCCTACAACCTTTAATGGCAGTAAATGAATTGGCAGAGGATTATAGCACAGCCCCAGAAGAACAGCAGTGGGAAAGGCTATGAGATACTCATGGATACTTCAACCATGTGTTTAATGAATCAGGAGTCAAAACTTCCAGTGACTTGAGGGTACCAGCTTGGGTTCAGAAATTCATAATTATTGGAGGCCAGCAATAGCTCAATAGGGGGAATGATGAGCCAATCTAATGGTGATCTTTTGATAACACTTTTTGCCATCTTTGTGATAAAGTTTACTTGTAATTGATACTTGAACTTATGTTTTTTTTATATATTTTATGTAAGAAATGGACATAAGTAGGAAGTTATATGGTGAAAAGGTTATGAAAGTATGACACTTGGAACTTATGATCTTATATAAAATGAAGAAGTAATATAACTAAATGAATGGTTCCCTTTTCTATGCTATGTTTGAGGGCAGTGTCCTTTCTATATCTTATGTCCTACAAGAGCATTAATTAAGTTGAAATACTTTCTTCTAAATTTTAGTGATGAAAATATATATATGTGTCTAAGATGGTATGTGTGTGATAATCCTTTTTGCAGGAATCAGTGGAGCAGTTCTAGAATCCAGCAGAGTGTCGCTGAAGAAGTCAAGGTCAGGTTCTTTCACCATAGGCCTCAGGCTGAACTAGTCAAGAGCACGTGAACCAAGAGAAGCGTCATTAAAAGATCTTCGCGGGAAGGTTGGGTCAATACAGTTTCCTATTTTATGCCATGCGCAGATCTAGAACCATCGTGTGCTACATTTTGGGACAATTTATTGAATAACTTCCATATTCTGTTATGAGATATTTTGTATTGATTACAATCCTCATCTAATGGAGTAATCCTAGATTGTAGTTGTAAGTTGTAGTTTCCCTTTAAATAAGATGATTGCTGAACTTTGAGTAGCACGACGATAGAGATAGAGTTAGTATTCTAGTACTCTATTGTAATTCAGCAAAGAGAAAATACAATCTTGTTTTCTGCATCTTTTGTAATCCATGTTTTATGAATAAGTAATGAGAGCTTCAATTTCTAGTATCTGAGATCTTGTTCATTCACACTTTCATGGGGGCCCACACGTGAGGTGAATCTAATTCATAGTTAAGTAGATTGCAAGTTATTTTAAATAAGTAGGTTGCAAGTTATTTGAAGCAAGTAAGACTCTGTTTCTCCTACAACCATTAGTAACAACACTAATGGTTGTTCTTGCAGCAAAGGCAATTAGCTAGTTTATTTTCCCTTCAGCATAGAGTTAAACTTCCTATCCCAACAGGTTCCTTTATCTTTAGATTACGCTGTTGATATTTCAGTTCCTATTTTAGTCCCATTTCAAGTATTTTCCATTTACTATAATGATGGCTTTTAGAATATATTAGAGCATATACTTTGCAGTCACCATTTCAAGTTTACGCTCCCTGGTCAATAATTTAATGAGTTCAATGTATTGTTTCTAGTGGAAAGGATGCATAATCCTTAACTATAGAAGAATTATAAAGAGAAGTTAGGCCACTCCATCTTCCCAGCCCCAAACAACAAACAATGATTTGTGGACCCTTAAGTTCGATGGGTCCCGATCCAAATAGGGCTGTGGGGCCAGAGTAGAATTAATCAACCCACGGGGGAAATCCTTCCTCACATCCTATAGGCTACAATTCAACTACACAAACAATTTCAGAAAGTATGAGGCCTTGGTCCTTGAACTCCTATTTGCATTGAGGAAAGGAATCACTCACCTCCGGGCCCTGGGTGATTCAGAGTTGATTGTCAAACAAGTCTGGAGTCAATACACATGTCATGATAAGAGGCTAGCTGCATACCACAATCGGACATGGAGCCTTATTGAAGATTTTGATGCCTTTGGCATTGATCTTATTCCCTAGTGATGCAACTATGTCCTAGATGCCCTTGCTATTTTTGCCAGCACACTTGAGCCTATGGCCGGCTCACGACTCTAGAGATTTTTCATTGAGATGATCCCCACCCCACCCATTCTAGATAATGTCACCCATTTTCAGGTTTTTGAGGATGATCAGCACATCCTAGCCTTCATGGCCAATGTTGGTGTCTTCGAAGACCATATAGTGGAGGAACGAGACCATGATGACACTGGATAGGGTGATGAAGTTGATGGGATCATGGATTTACCAACCAACACCATCTCGAAGGGGATGGTCGCACTTGAATGAATCTTTGACTTGGATCCTCAAGGCTGAGAAAAGATATCATCCTCCTCTGGGGGAGGAAAATTTGAGAAAGTAAGCATAGGCCATCCCAGTGAAGAGAAAATCATACATGTCGACACCTCCTGCTCCCCTGAGGAGAAGGAGAAGATTCTCGTGATTCTCTGAGAATACATAGACATGATCATGTGGGGGTATGAGGATTTGAAGACATACAACACATCCATCATGACTCATACCATCCCACTCAAACCTGATGCTAAGCCCTTCTGGAAAAAGAAACAACCCGTCAACCCACTGATCGAGCCTCTGATTCATTAGGAGGTGCAAAAATTGCTGTCAACCCAGATAATCTTTCCAATCTGGCATACTACATTGGTTGCCAACCTGGTCACTGTGAGAAAGAAGAGTTGTGAAATTCGCCTTTGTGTGGATTTTCAAAATTTTAATAGGGCCTCCAAGAAAGATAATCACCCTCTCCCCTCATTGGATCAGGTGTTGCAAATAATGAATGGATCCCAAATGATGTCTTTCTTGGATGGATACTCCAGATATAACCAAGTCATGGTTAAATATGAGGATAGAGACAAAATGACATTCACCACCAAGTGGGGAACGTTCGCTTATCAGAGGATGCCCTTTGGCTTGATTAACGCAAGGGCCACATTTTAGAAGGCCATGGACATTACGTTCAAGGGCATTGTGAACCAGTGCATAATCATCTACATGGATGATTTGACCATCTTTTCCCAGGATAGGTGTGACCATTCCGCCCACCTCGCCCAGATTTGTGAGAGATGTCACCGGTACAGGATATCCCTCAACCCCAAGAAGTGCATATTCAGGGTCACTAAAGGGAAGTTGCTTGGGTATATTGTCTTTCAGAAGGGTATATCCATTGACCTGAAGAGAGTTAAAGCACTGCTAAACCTGCAAATACTTGGTAGTAAGAAAGAAATGTGATCTTTCTTCAGAAAGATCAACTTTGTCTGGTGGTTCTTCACTGGATTCGCCAAAATTGCGAAGCCACTCAATGAGATGATGAAAAAGGATACCAAAATGGAGTGGAGTCCTGAAGAAAAGTGGGCATTCACCCAGATTAAATAGAAAATAACAAAGGCACCAATTCTGGCTAGTCCAGATTACTCCCTCCCTTTTTACATTTACTCCTTTACTTCATCACATTTTGTCATGGTAGTATTGACCCAAAAGGGCAGAGGGGAAGAATGACCAATAGCTTTCATGAGCTCCCCCTTCAAGAATGCTGAAGTCTGATATTTATCATTGAAAAAGTAGGCATTTTCTCTTGTTCATGTCATGAATAAATTCTGGCATTATATTCTCTGAAGCAAGGTGCATGCTATCATCCCAGACCAGGCCATAAAATCTCTGCTGATGCAGAGTGATTTGGGTGAAAGCTGAGGGAAATGGATGGCCATCCTCTAGGAATATGATTTAGAAATGGAACCCATGAAGATAGTCTGAGGTCAGGGGCTAAGCAGAGCAATGGCAGAAGAGACTCCCCACATCGAATGTCAGACATACACTATGGAGTCTATCACTCAAGATTCGTGGTACACAGACCTGGTGTACTTGTTGCTGAATAACAGAAGTCTAGAGGGATTACCTCCAAACAAATGTTGTGCCCTGCCATTAAAAATAACACACATCATGATCAAAATCTCCATGCTTTTCCGTAGGAATTATGAGGGAGTGTACCTCTAGGGCATCGATAGGGTTCAAGCTACAAAAATAATTAAAGAATTCCACGGGTAGTTTGGAACCAGGCATGGCTTAGCTGATGACACCTCCCATCAGATCCTTCGGGCCAGATATTATTGGCCCTATATCTTTAAAGGTGTCTACAATCATGTTTGGAAGTGCCATACTTGCCAAACCGTGGCACACCATGAGCGTAGCCTGGCTATGCCTTTGCAGCCAGTTTTTGAAGCCAGACCTTTTGCCCAATGGGAATTTGAATTTATTGGGGAAATCAAATCAAACTTGTCTACCAACCACTGATACATCCTAACTGTAACTGATTACTACACCCGGTGGTCTGAGGCCATACCTTGTAAAAATAACACAACAGACGTAGTTATTAAATTCTTGGAAGAAAACATCTTTACAAGATTCGGGATGCCCTTCGCTATAGTATGTGACAATGGTCTGGCATTTTCTTTGGCACAACTGCTTGAATGGACCTATGACCAGAAGATCACTCTGAAGTTCTCCAACAACTATTACCCTCAGAGGAATGGTGTTGCTGAATCAACTAACAAAAATTTGCTTGAAGTGATCAAACACCTGTTAGAACAGAATCCCCGGGATTGGCACCAAAAGCTGAGATTCACCCTCTGGGCAGATTGCATTCAGATTAAGGCCGCCCTGGGAACATCTCCATTCCATCTGGTTTACAACCAGAACCTAGTATTCCCCATTAACTTACAAATCCCAATTTTACAGTTCATGCAGGAATTCAACAACCGGGACAACATCATGGAGGTTTGGCTTCTAAATTTGGTGTGAATGGAGGAAAAAAGAGATGTAGCCCTAGAACATTTTGCATGTCACCAAGTAGTGGTGAAACAATGGTTTGACCAAAGAGCCCAGTGTAAGGCCTTTCAGATCTCAGACTTGGTCCTTTTATGGGATAAAGCCTGGGAAAAGAAAGGAAAGCACACTAAGTTCCAACGGCTCTGGCTCAGCCCATTCCTAATCTCAGAGATCTGTGGAACAAATACCTATCACCTTAGTACCATGACTAGAGAACCCATCCCATTTCCCATCAATGGACAGTTTCTCAAACATTACTTTGAGTAAGGAAAGTTGGTCCGGAGTTGTACCATATGTAAATTTTTCTCGCTTGTAAATATTTCTTTCTCGGTGTCCCCATTTGAGGTGCCTTATTTTGTAAATAGTTTTGCTGGCCATCCTCTGGGACCACCCCTTTCTATTTGTTTTTGCTTTCAGTTTTGTTCTTTCTTTTCCAGGTTTCTAGTGTTTTGCTCCCTTTTGTAGGCTGGTATGCTTTGCATAACATCTAGTCTCCAGGATGGTGCCTTCTGCATATGTTGAATTCAGAATATATTGTTAGCATGGTGGAATTGGTTTGTTCTCCGGAGTTATTTCATGAGTTCGGTGGTAAACTATGAGTAATCTTCATCAGATTTATCCCTGGAAGTCTGGTAATCAGTTAAATCAAAATTAAAGGAAACAAGTAATCGAACACATCGAGGGTAGATCGGTCGCACTGGTTGGCTGACCCAAGTCTAAACTTTTAAGATTATTTCTGGGTCGAGAGTTTTCCTTCCCCATTTAAAAAATTAAGGTGGGTGGAGGGGTGAAAGAAGTACCGCCATTAAAAGCTAGCTAAGCTTAAGCTTAATGGTGAAAGAAGTACCGCCCTCCCACCCAGAAGAGAATAAAATAACAAAGGAAAGAAAGATGGGATGAAACCCCGGCATCTAAGAGAAATGAGTAAAATTGATGACTTTGGATTCGCTATATTTAGTGCCTCTTCTCTTCTTCTACCAGAGGTCATCGACTTGATTTTATTCCAAAGCACACACTTCACAACTGATGAAAGACCATGGATTGAATCACGTATGGCTAGATTTTTTAGACGTTTCACACCTTACAAGCAGGATGTCCTGAGTAACAATTAGTTCTAGTTTTGCTAACCAGAGATTCTATGGTTCTCAAATGTGCTAAGTTATTCATCCCACATAGTCACCATTTGCTATGCCCTGCATACATGTCCCCATATTTTGTGTGCAAAATGTTTGGTCCCCCTTTTTCACTTTTGACTCTTGCCTTGTTTTCTTTGCCTTTGTTTCTTTTTGTTTTCCTCTTCAGGTTTTTCTTCTCATGAGGTTTTTTTTGGTTTTACTTTTGTCTTTCGTGTCTCCAGGACTGGTCCTAGAGTTGGTTGTTTTCTTTCCAGAGCCGGATTCCAGACTCCGGACTCCAGGATTCTCTGCCACGATGTCTCCTCACAAGAAGACATGGTTGTTCAGAATCCCCTGGCCTGGAGTCTGGAGGTTCACCTATTCTGAAGTTTGTGAGAAAAAGGGTAACTTTATTTTTACCTCGGGTATAAATAGGATTTACATGTCACTTTTTTAGTTACCATGATTAAAGCACTTAGAGTTTCAGAGCGATTCCTTGGCGATTTGAGTGGGATTAAGTGTGATTTGAGTGTGATTAAGTGTGAATTGTTCCGAGCTTAGTGGATAACTACGAGTCAATTATTGGTAGCTGTTCCTGAGCATTGGAGGTTGATGCAGTTGTAGAGTGGTCTTAGCACCTCTTCTCTTTGTCATTCTTCAAATTCCCAGGTGGGTTTTCTGGTTCCTACTTTTGTTTTGTTTGTATTGGTTTCAGTTTTTGTTTCAATTTATTTTGTTCTAGTTTTTGGTGTTTTCTGCTTCTGGTTTGGCACTTGGTGGTGGGTTGGCTCTACCAGAGGGTTGTTTGCCCTCTGTGCAGCTATAGGATAATGTACATTTTGTATTTTTGTTTTAGCGTAGTCACTGTACATCAGGTTCATTTTGTTTATCCTATGAATGATGTATATTTTTGTATATTATGTGTATATATACTTTAGCCCTTGGCCCTCCTGTACTTTATGTATATATGTTCTATATATCCCTCAAAGCTTGTGAGTTCTTCATGCTCTGTCATGTATTTTGGCTTCTTGAGGTCGAGCTCATCAAGACGGAGTCACCATGGTTCAAACTCGGCACCTCACTGGTTTGAATCATGGTGGCTTTCTCTCTCTTCTATCTCATTGCATTGATGGCAAGATTGATTTCCCATGAATAGGAATTTAAATTTGTCCAGTCTGGCATTCATTTTTGCCCCGTGTCAGCCCACTTGTCCTAATTAATTCCATAAACACCTTTACACTACCTGTCATCTTCCCACGTGCCAACACACGTCGACCAAAGTATAGATTGTTGCTAGTCACATCGGCAACGCCTAGTTTGTCCAGACTTCAGACCTTCAACAAGACCTTATCTTCTGCTTCTCCTTGCCACCTTATCAACAGAGCTCCAGAATAATAAGTCATGTTCCTTCTAGATACTCCAAAACTTTTTAAATATGTAATAATGCTTGTTTGACAAGTGTAGGTTGGTGAAAGGTCTCTCAGAGTTGTAACTTATGTTTATATATGTCCTGACAGTTTTCTGGTCTTGCAAGTTATGGATAGATTAATTAAAGATGTCTGACAATTTCGCTCCTCCTGATAGTCCGGAACTACCCACCACCTCTACCTGGGTAGCTACAAAATCAAAGATGGAAGAATGTTAGCAAAGCTTCCTTTGAGCTCCAAATATCTAAAGGATGGAGGTATTGCGGGGTCCAAGATAGACTCCAAGGTTCAAGAAATAACAGATCTGGATCCCGGGACTTGGGCCGAATTACAAAGTTTAATCCAGGCCATTTACAGGTTAAAGGCCAAAGGAGATAAGATAGCTACTTGCTTAGCTGCCTTTGGCATCATAAAGGCCATGAACTCTCAATGTGTGGTGTAGTCACCAGAACTAATCAGGCAGCTAGCAGTACTATACAATGCCACCACTCACTCAGTTATGCTCTTGGATCCCTGGCCACTACAATATCCTACCACAATTTTCACATTGGATGCTCCCACCTTTGCTTCTGGGTTGGGAATTCCGTAGTTCAAAGGGTCCATCATCATCACCAAGGCCAAATCATTAAAGGAGTTTGGTGATGCCAAGATCATTTCCTGACAATATCTTAACAGTCAGTGGTTGAAGTCTCCAAAGCGAGACTATAAAAGAATTAAGTTGGAAATTTCCTGTGGGGATTTCAAGGAGCCCATTCAGGCGGGCATCATATTTTTATGCAATATTTTCAGATGGCCCCACACCTAGGAATTCTCAGCATGGATGTATTCTTTTCTATACTGCATCACAACACACAACAGGACTTTCAACTGGGCGGCCATTATATCAAACCATGTGGATACACAAATGTGAACCGCCACCTAGAATTCACAATTTTATATGACATCATATGTGCTGTGGGTGTTAGCACAGCAAAGGCCAGCTTTTCAAGGTCTGGGAACAACCAGGGAACTTGGGAATGGTCCTGGACAAGTTACACCATGGGATCATTATCCCCAACTATAGTGGGAGCTCAG
The DNA here is from genome assembly GCA_018584345.1 of Thuja plicata. NCBI lineage: Eukaryota > Viridiplantae > Streptophyta > Pinopsida > Cupressales > Cupressaceae > Thuja > Thuja plicata. The sequence goes on from MU225692.1 coordinate 3,924,142, forward strand.
TTTCCTGAACTTCTGTTGAGTAAATGACACCTTCATTTACCATAACATTCTAACACTTACCTGAGATTCCAGGTACCATCTCTCACAGGTGGAAATGACGCTGGTCAACTCCTACAACCAGTACTTCATTCAGTTTCAGCATCACACCTACATCAGGGTGACAGGCTTCAATGGGAAGAATTATTCTCTTGGAATTTTGCAAGCAGATGATGGATCAGCACGCCTTCTTTACATTGAAGAAGGTCATCCATGTACCATTCCCTTTCTCTTGTAGGGATTATACATGCAGCCTCACCATGACTCGAGAGGCAGATAACAAATTGAAAAGTTTGGGGCTGGTTGAATTCAACCACACCTGGAGAAATTATGATCCCTACGGCAAGATTGTCGCAGCACTACCTTGGGCGTCCCCACCGCATAAGGAAGATATTGAGGATTTCTGGGCGGATTGCCAGGATAGTTTTAATCTCCGGGCCTGACAACATAAAAGGAAGAGCAAAGGGCTCATGGAAACCTTGGACCTTCAGACTTTCCCAAAGGGTTTCAAAGATGGCAGGCCGTTGGAAGATCTAGAATACAAAGGACAGAGGCTGGATAAATTAGACCTCCCTCCAGTGGATTGGGCCACTCTGGAGGATTTAACAATTGAAGGGGTATGCCGCCCCATCATAAAGGTAAGTCACAGATAATTTTCCCGTGTGTGCCCCAAGAGCACCCAAAAGAAATCAACAGTCAAGAAGACCATTCCCTCTTCAGCCAGCAACGGACCTTCTTCATCTACCACGGCCGCTAAAGTAAGTGTAAGTAAAGGGAAAGAGAAAGAGGGAGTCCAGGTGCCCAAGTCACCTCATCAGATTCCCACTCTTTTGATGGCCCAGCTGGATGAGAAAATGGAGTTGGCAAAGCTAGCTAGCCAGCAAATCAGCATGCAAGTATCCGCCAGTCTCCCGATCACTCCAATGGCATCTGCTCGCCTGGCAGGACCTCCTTCTTTGGCAACGATGATGAACAGATAGACATTCACTGAGGCAAAGTCTACCAACATTCTAGATACTGGGGCTTCACTCACAAGGAGAAAGAAAATAGTTGTGACCCTCATGCCAAGTGTCGCCCCTGGTATGCCAAAGAAGCTCCCACTAGATGTAAGTTTAGAATCTCTCAAACTGGAAGATATTTCAGACTCCTCTCTACCACAGGACAATTTTGATGATACCTTCTCAGTGGAGGAGCTTCTAGAAATTCAGCAGGGTGTTAGTCATGTAGTGGAAGAAATTGAGGCTCAGGATAAGGAAGAAGCCCCTGCAGAAGAAGAAATTCCCATAGAAAAGATACATCAGAGCAAGAGGCTCAGGAAGAAATTCAAACAAAACCTGAGAAAGAAAGAATACCGGTCCAGGAGACCAAGGATACACCAAGGTAGACCACAAACAAGCAACCGATGGTTGGAGAACCCAGACCTGAGGGAACAACCGTACCTCCAACCATCACGCTTCAGGTGCCTTTGGTGACTCTGGGTGACCAAGTGCCCCATAGCACTTTTGGTGAGGTAGTAACGGTGGCCGCCTTGTTAAAATTTGGCCAGCGACCTCACCCACCTCCAGAAGATGTCCTGGAGGAGGAGAAAATTGGTACAGATGAGGCCAATAAGGCACAGGAACAGCAGCAACAAATGGACCAAGAGGTCCTGGATGAAGAAAAAGAAGAGGCTACTGATACCACCAGGGAAGATGAAGTCCTTTAAAATACAGAGACTGAGGCCAGGGAAAAGATCCCGGGTGGTGTTGTAGAGGATGCCAACATGGCAGAAAACATTAAAGATTCCAGAGAGCAAGAAAAAAAGAAAAGAAAAATAACAAGGAGAGCTAGAACAGGAGCAAGAAAAGGAACCCAAAGGTAACATATGCTCTGAGAATGTGCCGCTAGATTCTAAAAGGGATCCTAATGAACGGGTATTGGTAGCAAGGCTGTCCCAGCTGCCCCAATGGCTCGTAGAAACTAAGAAGAGGAAAGCCCCGACGGCAGCCAAAAGCACTCCACTTTCATTGGCCGAGCTGATGACCAGGAATGTCGAAGTAAAGAAGCCCAATAGGGCGCGGGTTGTCCATAGTCTCTGGACCAACCCAGCAGGTAGTACTATTGTAGTTATTGTAACACCCCCAACAAACACAGATGCAGCAGACGTAAGGCCCGAGGACTATAATATAACAGAGGTAGAATTGGGGAAGAGAGAAGCAAGGTGAATTGGACTTGCTGAAAGAGGCTACTAGGGCAATATTGGCCCGATACATGAAGCAGGGCTAGAAGCTGCAAGAGGAAAGATAAACAAATGCCAATATCCTCACACTTCTGGCAGAACTAACACGGCCCTTAGCCGAAGGCCAGCCTGGAACCCCCTCTTCTGGATTGCTGCTTGCACAGGGCAAGGTGGACTCTCTACGCATGATGAAGAAGAAGGCACAAGCAGTGGATGGGTGGGAAGCTGAGCAAGTAGCAATGATGAGAGAATTTCTAGCGGTTTCCCTCCCGAACCTATACAGGGTTGATCTTGTCCTCAGCCACACAAGAAGCTTCGCTCAAATATGGGAGCAAGACTTGGAAAAATATGAGAAGTGGAAAGTCAGGTTAGAAGAGATTCGTAGCCTAGGCAAGGAGGTTGCCACAGAGTCTGGTAGTTTGGGAGATGAATCATATGATTCCCTCCAGGTCTAGTACTCCAGACTCGCCCTCAAAGTTGAGGTCTACAAGGAACTGATTAAGACCTTAAAAGAGAAGTTGACAGTTGCCCAATATCCCTTGGGTTTATTTAAGACATTCATGGTTGGGGTATCACAAGTTGATCCCTTCACTGCCAGAACATGCACCCCAAAGGACTATGTCCTCAGCATGTTTGATGAGCAGATGGAGTCCCTTTATCCACCAGATGGAGATTTTGACCAGGGCAGGATGTCCATATTGTCAAAGACCATGATCCGGTCACATGATGCCATCAAAATGGTGGACGAATTCTGGAACGGGGCCGGAGAAGTTGAGGAAGTGTTTGAGGTTGTCTGCATCCGGTGGGAAAGCATCTGGGGTGTAGACGAGGAAGGCCTAAGCCATGTGTTCGAAGCTTGGTAAAAATCATGAAGTAATAAAGTTCTTCAGATTCCCGAGAATCCAACCAGCACCATATTTTGTATTCTTTATTCTTTTGGAACACAAGTTCCTAGATTCTAGAGTTATGAATCATGCATTTTTGAATTCTTTACGTGACTTGTGTCTTGGTTCCCAAAGCTGACTAGTCATTTTCAGGGCAGTTGATGAAGGTTGTCAGAATATGGATAATAGAAACAAGGCACGTCGGCTCAATAAGAGGTTTTCTGACAGATGGTCTTCCCCAGGCACCGTTTCAATGTTCCACCTGGCTCATCGGAGACAGTGAGTCACCTTGCCATTTATGAGGCATGCAGCCTCGATCCCTGGGGGATCGGATTTCTTCTTTCTCCTTTTGGCTCTCTTCTCGAAGCCGATTCTCCCGCTCTACCTTTCTTGTCTTATTCTTCTAACATGTCAGGCATTTTTTCATCTTGAGCTCTTTTGTAGCGTGGTGCAGGTAGTACCGGCCACCGGATAATGTATTATATTGTAAAGTGTAAAATAAGCTAGGTTTAGGTTTAGGTCAAGTGATGTGTATAAATAATAAGTCTGACCTCATTCCAAGGGTCGGCAAAATTGATGATTTTGCAGTCCATAGCTAATATCAATCTGGTTTTCTTTGTTCTTAGTTGCAGAGCTCAATGCTCCATATTTTTAAGCTTTCAGTAGTTAAATGCTCCCCTAGAGTCACCATTGTATCACGCACCAGTGCTTGCTGGAAAGATGTTAATGAAGAAGGAAGGGTCCTCTCAATGATGTTGTTGGCACTCTATCTTCTGGGTTAACGGTATTTTATGCTTTGTGTTCTTCATGTCCTTTTCTCTGATACTTAAAGTAGATTAACGACCTCCTTTCTTTTGCTACTGATAAAATATGAACTGATGGTTGTATATTTCTTCGGTATTTAGTGTAGTGTGTTAGAGTATTATTGATGTTTTGAATGTTTAGCATAACCATAGGTAGATTAAATAATTCTAACTCTGCAATATGTTTTTAAGTTTATTTGCTAAGTGAATGCACGCTTGGAGAAACCCCACTTAACTGAATCCCCGGAGTCAATGAGTTGAAGATAACCAGTTATCCCCCTCAAAAAATAGTCACATCTCCCAACCAAGCCCCGCACTGTCAAGACTCGACTCTCACGTGCTTGGAGGCCCGGGGAATCTCATTTCCCCGGACAACCTTTACAGACAAAGTTGGCCAGTACCCCGGTACCCGGTGACAACTTACCTCTGTTGGCGGACCCAGTCACAAAGTCTCATCAACAGGTTGCTAATGTTACCAACATAAATAGTAGAACTAAATAAATAAAGGTTTTGTTCGATTTTGTTATATCAAATGTTGCCAATTGATTTCTCAATATGATATAAAAATACTACTCCTCTAGTTTTCTTCTCCACGTGAAAAACTAGCATATGGATCTATGAGATTAAACCCTTCACAAGTATTTGAACTTCAATATTTTCTATTTTAATATCATATGTGTTTTTATGTACTTAACCTATGTTTGAGAGGTGTCATTGTCAACAAATACCATTTAGGAGCTTCCTAGGCTAGGAGTGTTTTCCTTCAGGCAAATCTCTGATACTAATTTAATGATATAAAATTATGATAAAAGATAATAGAGAATTGTAAAATATTCCTAAGCATACTAATGTAATGTTCATATTCTATGATGCTTCTTGAATAATAATGTAAATTTCAAATAAGAGCTTTTGAATTGATAATAGTGATCTAGGATTTATCCTTAAATAAAATATTGTAATACATAAGTTAATAGATTTTGTGCTTAATTCAAATCTGAATGATTTATTAGAGGAAGTCAATTCATTATGCATTCATACAAATTGAATTAGTTCAATCATTTGACTTGATTAAAGGAAACAAATGAATTGAATGTTGACATTGGTTCTAAGGGAAGTGTAAAAGTATAATAAGGTGATTTGTTAGTTTATTCCAGTAACACTTGTACACTAGTCATTACACTAAGGATAAAACTTTCAAAATGTGCCCAAAATAAACTAGTAACTTGTAGGGTATATAAATTTCACCATTACAATATGATAGAATGTAGTCCTTCAATTGTAAATCTAAGTGTCATAAAAGAAATATGAACCAAAAGTCAAATCTAACTTTTTAGAAACACATACAAACTAGATTAAATAAGAATCAAATTATTTTATAAATTTTACAAATTACAAAAATGCACTAGTCATTAGTAAAGATGTGATATTTTCACAATCCATGACATAAATTGTAAAGCTTCTAGAAACAATTTTGTATAGTTTTTTTTAGATCGATATTTTGAATAATTTTGAAACTCATCATTAGGAAGAGGGTGAAAATAAAGAAAAAATGTAAGCTTATACACTAGTCATTATCATCACATAATATTTTCATAATCCATAATATAAACTATAAAACTTTTAGAAACAACTATATATAAGTTTTCTACATTGATATTTCAAATTATATTCTACAAATTCTCATTAGAGAGGATGAAAATGAAGCAAAATTGTAAAATAAGGTTTAAAAAATAAAAGGAATAATAAATTTGCTTCATTTTTATAATCTTTTTAATAATTAATCATTGAATGTGATCTACAAATTGATAAAATTTACATACAATTATATTTTAAGACTTCACAATTTACTAATCATTATGCTGAAAACAAATGTTAAATGAAAGCCTTAGTAAGGATGCAATTTTCTAATTACAATATTAATATAATCTTCCTAAAATTTTAAGGCAAGAATGTATAAATACCACCGGTCATTGAAGTTAACCCCAAAATCTTATAAAATTCCTTCTTTTATTGTGTCCTTTTGAAAAAGTGGTAGAGAATTCTTTTGGAAATGTGTAGAGTCGTTTTTGCCTTCAAAACAATATCGACAATAAACATGGGTTGTACGAGAGTTCATGACAATGCTTCAAAAGTTGTAATGAATATAGAATGTACTTGACCTAAAGCATGGTAATATTTGAAACGTGTGTTAGAACCAAAAGGGTTAACTCTTTTAATGGATTGGGGACTAAGTGGGCATGACAAATGTCTCAAAAATCACAAACAACCAATGTTTAGAAATTTAAATAATAACAATAAAATTAAGACAATAATATAATATTTGTAATGGTTATAAATGTATCATTTTGTTTTTGTTTGTCTTTTTATTTGTTTTTTTAATAGTGATTAATATATAAGTAGAGTATTTTATGTGAACATTAACAAATCCAATATTTTGCATGGTTTTGATTTTATATATCTTAAGGGTTTGGAGTTGATTTGTAGTTTTATTATTTCTTGTCTTATGCTAATTTTTATAACATATATTTAAACTAAGTTCATATCCATAACAACATATTTGTCTTGAAATTTACAAAATTAACTAGTTATTATATGCTATCCTGGATGCAAAGTTATTCATATGTGTGTGATATAGTGTTGAATAAATCCTAATTCATTTGAGTTACCTAAGATCTAAGATTAAGCATGCATCCAACACTTAAACAAGGAATGTTATTGGATACCATTACACTTAATATCAACATTTACATTGATAATAAATTACATTGATAAGAACATATTATGCATTAGCATTACTACTTGAAGTGTCATTGATCATGTCCAAAAGTTGAATAAATCCAAGGGTTTGATTAAGGAAAGAGCTTAGAAGTTAGGTTCCTCCCATGTCGAGTACAAGAAACATTGTTAGTTTTCCACCATGCTCAAATATCCAAGGTGGACTTTTTTTTAAAATGATAATAGATTCAAATCCATAGAGAATGGTCATTTCATAAAAGACTCGCCATATTGAAGTTATCAAGATTATATTTGTAATTGTAGAATCAACATACAATAGAAAATATAAATTTTATAGTTTATTTAGAATTGTTTGATATAAGGCTAATTTCTAGAAGAACAACTCAAAAATAGAATAATATTTATCACATAATATTCTACATTAAATCTTAGAGCTAAGTATCCCAATCCCTTTAATTTCATGGTTATTCACAAACATGCTTTGGTGGTTATTTTTATCTCAAATTGAACATCTAGAAATAATTACTTATTGTAGTGTCAAAAATTGTAACTCCTTACAATTTCACACTTCCTTTTGTTCCCTTTCCTTAATGTTTCTCCTCATAACTCTTTTCAAGCCTATTTCTAGCCCCTTTACTATAAAATTGTTGTCATCTGCTAGTGTGGAGATCAAATTATGTGTTGTGAGCCATGCATGCTCCATTTTCCACTGATCCAACTCTTTTTGGGTTGACTATGACACTAGGTGCAATGGTATAGTCCATCTAAAATGGTCCTAAATTTGAATATGGTAACACGTTAGTTCCAACTAGTTGTTATTTGATATCAATATTTGCATATGATTGTTGAAGGTCGACCTAATTTATAAAAACCTTTGCAATCGTATATAAGAGCATCCTCTCCTCATTAATTTTCATCCTTAAGCATTCTAATCACTCCTAAGAGCAAGCATTGTGGGAAAAATTCTTCAAATCCAAGCATTAAGGAGCAACAAGTTGCAATATTCTTTGTGTCAGCAAGCTATTATGTTTGATCTTGTTTTGAGGTTTCATGTTGTTGTATCAAAACTTAAAGATTTTGTTCAAAGAGCATTAACATTCATCAACATCATCAAGATGAGTTATAATCTTGTGATATTTAATATTACTTCAAATTAAGTTTATTTCATATTCATCATTACTTTAGGGAAAGTTGAATCCTCCCAAGGCTTGATTGAGAGAAGTACCTATACAACACAAAATACCATTTTATCCCTCTTGTGTGTAGTTTCTAAGATTCGAAGGCAAAAAGTTCTGGATCTATAGAAGGTGGACTAAGATAAGAAGATTCTGGCCCTAAACAAAGTGACCGAGACACTGGTAAATGATTTTCATAGTCCAAAGTAGAAATTTATTCCAACACCATTTTGAAGATTTTTTAGAGGAAGTATTAGAGTAACATTTTTGTTTTAGATCCATGGACAATATCAGTTTTGGAAATACTAGAACATTGGGGCTAACTAACACAGTCTTTCCATTTTGAACTTGAATTTCACTGATAAGTTCCTCTCTAAATCTCCTTTCCTAATTTGTATTCATTATTGCTTTATAAGACATGTAGTTATTTATTTATGTTGATTAGTGTAAAATTTCATGGCTTCTACCTAGTCCTTGTTGTATCAAAATTAGTTCAAATCAAAATATGTAGATAAGAATAAACACCATTCCTAATCACTTTGCATCCATCTCTCACCTATCTCATTTGGTTTGAATTTTGATCAAGTGACAATCTCTTCTTATTAAATGATTGATGGGAGTGGGTTTGATCTCTAGTTTTCTTGATTAGACCAGCTACCCCATTCCACCACATTTCACTTTGGTGAACTTGGGCATGTCTTACTCTTGCATATTTCTCATTGAAAGTTTTCAAATCTTATTTTCCAGTATGGAATTTATGAGATTTTATTATTTTCAATACAACATATGATTACATTTCCAACTACCTATATCTATCAAACTATGTGTTGTATGATACTTTCTTTCACTTTGTATTACTTCCATTGATCCATTATATTTTAACATTCTGCATTATAAGGATGTCAAAGATGTTTCATACATTTACTTCCTTTTTTAAATATTTCATATTGTACCATCGTAAAAAGCAAGCATATATAATTAGAATCTTATTTTAGCTCCATTTTAGTATGTATGGGGCCCCACATTGATTTCACATTCTCCTAATGCTCACTGGACCTTTAATTTAATATTATAAGTCTTGTGTTAATTCAATTTCTTCAATACTTTAGGTAAGCCCATATTGCTAGGTGTGATCCTTTATTAATTTTCTTCTTCAGTCATTTATTTGTCTACATAGGCCCTATGTTACCATTTGTTGCCTTTATAACCCTTCTTGAGCTCAAAATTGGATGTACCTTATTTTTTGGCATCTACCCTATCTTCTTGGCCTCCTATTCCAATTTCATCACATTTTCCTAGGTACATAACGTTTGAAATTTTATGTACCAAAGTACATAATGTTTTAGACATTATGTACCCACCTAAAATGGTTTAAATTTGGCCCAGAGCTCTATGTTAGTGTTTTTGTGGGAAATTGGCTCCCGTGGCCAGCCTGGATCAGTTTTTAATCCTAAAATGTAGTGAGAGGTATATAAGTGGCCTATCTCTCCTCATTTTGAAATCAATAATCATCAAGGATTATCAAGAAACCATTATCATCAAGGAAAATCAAGATCAATATTTCAAGAGTACTCTCGAGATCTTCAAGCATTCAAGTCTTCAAAAGCATTCTTCTTCATCAAGCATTATGGAAAACTACATCTATTACAAAAGGCTTATATTTCATGATTTCATTTTTGGTTTTTATGGAGTTCAATATATTTCATTAACATTTTTTATCACATACAAAGAGATATTGCACCATCAAGGTATAAGGCAATTAACGATTTAGATCTAGCTTCTATTTCATATAAGCAGTCTTTCCTTTATGAAATTTCATTAAATGTTCAAGGTTGATTCCTAAATAGGGACTTGATTGAGGAAAAACCATTTATCCAACCTTCTTCACCATTTTTCTGTGGAGGAATAGGTTACGGAGCTACTGAAATATTTTTGGGCAGATCGGGAACTGTGAGAGTGTACCTGCAATTTTCAGGTAGAAAGCCATCAAAAAAAATGTTTCAAATGTTATGTTTCTGTTACCCAAAATTTCCTATTTTATACAAATTTGGATACAAGTGGGGAAAATGAGGCTCCCATAAGGGTTGAGCCCAACTTGTGAGAAAGACCTTAAATTTTTTGGTCTTGGTTGTGTCTTCTGCAACCTTTTCTGCCCTCTGGTCTGCCTTGTCCATGCAAAATATCCTAAGTATCAAAAACCCTATACAAATTTGATAAACCCTAAGTTACCCAAGGCTTGTTCTAATTTGTCTTTACCTTTTTGGAGTCACTTAAGTTCCCTTTTGCCATGTGCATTTTATCTTCCTTTAGTCTCATGATCTCGTGAGGAAACAACATATTCCATTTTTATCTGGAGACCACATGACCATCGTCAGATCAAATGCCATCGGAGGGTAGTCAGGTATCTCTTGATATAATCCAGAGTCAACAGATCATCTGGAGATCCCGCGACTAATGTGTTTTTTAACCTGTGGGTGTAACCTGGGTTAAGTAAGGTAAAGTTAACTTTCCTCAGTCGGGAGATCTCGTGAGATAACTGCTGTTAAACAAATTATCTCCTGACTTCGAGATTGCACAGTTGCCAAGTCGCTGGATGGGATCATGGTTCAAATAGCAAGGTTAGGGCAGTTAAAGATCGAGCAACTTCCAGAGATCTCATGGTTGTTGTATTGCCTTAATCAGAAAGATGCAGGAAGTTATCATCCAAGGCAAAATGACAGGGTGACATGTGGCAGATATGCTAAGTCAGAACAGTGACAAGGTGGAAGTTGCAACGTCGGTGATCATAAAAAAATCATAGAGCGACACACAGCAGATGGGCCTAGATTCTATGCATTGTGTCTCCAATTCTCGTAACCACGACAGAATATTCCATATCATTTGGCGATTACGAGATTACCTTTAGTTGCTTGATCTTGTGAAGGAAGGGAATATGCCAAAACATTTAGAGACTTAGCGATTACCATTAATGATAAAGGAAATCTAACGTTTGTCGCGTAATATCATGATGAAGCTAGGGTTAGTGAAAAGATCAGGAGACTCAGCGACAATAAGAAAAATGTAACCTGAGGTTATGATGAAGTGCACGGGTAAAGTAAAATATCTATGGCTACATTTTAAAATAAAATCAAATTTGAATCTCAGCTGTCGATGCAGATACCCATGCCTTCATTGACCGTTATCTGTCTAACATTTAAAAGTTCAAATATCTAATTCTTAGAGGTCATGGCGGTGACACGATTTCTCAGGAAATAGATAGGTAGATGGATCCGCTGACTTCTCAGAGGTAGAGTTATGGTGATGGGAAAGATATTCAAGCCTATATAAGATATTTCTGAGGATATTTCCAGATGCATTAATGATAGGAATTGACAGAGTTAGGGTTTCCAATTATTTTATGCAAATTAATTGTAACCCTAAATCAGATTGTCTCCTGAGCCTGCGTGCTAAAGGAGTAGTGTATATAAGTTAGTTTTAGAGATTTTTAGCTTAAGAGTTTTCTAGTTGTAAAATTTATCTAAGGCATTCTTTCTGCGCTCTAATTTTGGCAATTTGTAATCTTTCATTGGAATCTAGACTTTATGGGAATTCTCTGTGACATTTTTTCTATCCTCTAATCTCCCTCTTTCTGTATTTTCTCTTAATGAATATGATGCATTGTTTTATATTAGAGAAGTCTTAGATTCTAGAGCCCTTCTCTTTTTTAGCATCTTTGCATGCTATTGTAGATGATTTGATTTAGATAGTTTGTGGGTTTTGTTCATCCCTAACTATTTTGTCTCATCTCTGCATCCATTTGCTGAAGTGAACGTTTGCTTGCAGGTCACAATCTGTGTCTAAATTTCTTAGGAAAGCTATTGTTTGTGAAATCTTTTCTTTCCTTGAATAGCCTCTTTCTATTTCACACCTCTTTGTGAAACACTTATGCAAGCCTGTTAAGAAAGATTGTGTTCTATTATATCTAAGAGTCTTCATGCTTGTGTGGCCACTATGTTATCTTCATGTTACTTTGTGTATCACCTAGTAGGATAGTTTGCTTTCAGTTGTTTCCCTTTCAACATCTCCTCCTATCCCTGTTCCCTCAAGAGTTTATTTTATGCATAAGAAGAAAATTTGGGTGATTATCCAAGAGGAACAAGCCTAGAACCTGGAGGTCTCATCTAAGTTAGCAAAGGTCCCACAACTTGGAGATGATTCCCATGTTATACTAGATTATGAAGACTACAAGAGCTTCACCTAGGGTGCAAATTTAGTGTATAACAGTTCTGGCACACCCGGTGGGACAACAATACACAAAAGAAGTCTAACTTAAAGTTATACTACCTCTGATAAGTCATTTCTACAGCAAAGAAGTTATAATAGACACCCCACCTTGGGCCTAACAGTTTTGGCATGCTCGGTTGGACAACAATACATAAAATAAGTCTAACTCAAAGTTATATTGTCTTTGATAAGTCATTTCTACAGCAGAGAAGTTATAATAGACACCCAACCTTGGGCATAATAGTTATGGCATGCCCAGTGGGACTAGGAGATAAAAACAATAGTTCATCTCTCCAAAAGGTACTTGTTTTAAGGATCAAGTGCAGACTAGAATGTGGTCATTGCTTGCATATCCCACTTTGTCTACCAGATAATAGTTCTGGCACAAATGGGACTATAATAAAAGAAGTTCACCATTCAAGCTATGCTATCCCTAATATGTTGATTGCATAGTACTGACCTAAAGAGGTTTCTCTTCAAGCATATCTGGCGACTCCATTGGTGCTGAGAACAAGAAGATCTAGTTCTGATAAAGCTTATGGGAGAAATAGTCCACTATTTTGGCAAGATAATTTGCGTTTTCACCCTTTATTCAGGGTAGTCCATTGAATTTTTCCCAACACCATGATGTGCCTCTAGCAGCACTAAAAATGATACCTTACTTCATAGGCGAAGGATAGACAACAACATTTGAGCATATAAGAGATGTGGCCACCATTTCTAGTATACATAATATCACAGAAGAAGATGTGGCCACTGTTAGCACTTTTTCTTGTATCACAACCTTAAAATGATAGTATACTGATTATACTTGAATGAAAACTCCTTTTTGACAAGAGAAAGGCTAATTGCTAAGGATTGAATAATATCCTTCTTCGTTTTTGAGCTCCACATACTCAGGCAGGTATTACCTAGATAGTTTACTATATTTCAAGTAAACCTCAAATGGTGGATTGGGTCTTCACTGTTATGTCATTATATTTCTGATTATATCAACAAGATACCACTCTTCAAATGGCTGGAAACAATTTTGAAACAGAGCTTGACAGGGTAATACTTATGACTGTAATAACAAATAACAATGGCATAAGGATGCTTATCCTTCTTCTTTTTATGAGTTTAAACTCAAGGAAGGCTAACCTTTTGATTCTCTCTCTAAGGAATCAAGAATATGAACACTGTCCTGCTGACAAGAGTCCTTAATGACTTCAGCTCATTGTTCTAAAAACTAGATGAAATTGATTAATTTGTATATGACTGAATGGAGAGAACATTTTCTCAGTAAACTCTAGATCAGTGCCTATTCCTTGGGCAAAGAGTCAATGAAAACATATGTCAACAACATGAAACTAATGCAATACTGAAGGATGCCTTACAAACTTCATACAATCCAGAT
>MU225692.1:3951570-3962606 GCA_018584345.1 Thuja plicata
GTGAGTTGTAACTTATTTGACCTGGTTCCTCCATTAGTTTCATTCCTCTATGCTGAGATCCAAACCCTAATTTCGGTGCATCACCTAGTAGGTAGTTTGCTTTCAGTCTTTTCCCTTTCATGCAATCTTTCTATCCCTTTCCCTCAAAAGATTTACTTTCCTGTTTAAGAAGCAAATTACGGTGATTATCCAAGAGGAACCAGCCTAGAACCTGGAGGTCTCATCTCGGTTAGCATAAGGTCCCACAACCTTGAGATGATTCCCATGTTATACTGGATTATCAAGACCAAGAGAGCTTGAGATCAGAGGCGCAAATTCAGTGTATAACAATTAGAGTAAGGACCTATGGTAGATGAGATTTCATTTGATGAGGAGGAGAGAAAATCCAAGGTATCAGTGCTGGGTGATAACTGTGATGGGTTGGGACAATGTGATGAAGAAGAGGAGGTTGATGCTTAGCCTAAGCTCTTTTGGATTTTTTTGATGAGCTTCCCCTTTTTGTTGATGAAAAAGAAGACATGCCATTTCCTATGGCTGAAGGTCAATTAGAACAAAAAGTTCACAATCAACAAGGGATTGATATGGAGCAAGATTTCATGTCCTAGTTGGATGAGATGCCTAGTTTTGTTGGGCAGGATGAGAAAGATAAAGTCATGACCACTTCTACAATTTTGGAACAGTTAGAGGGGATTGATCCTGAGGATATGCTGATTCATGAGCTTGATCTCATTTTTGAGGAGGAAGGCTCCCAATGTGCAAAAAATAGCCAAAGCCTTGGAAAGGATTGTTCAGGGAACATCATGGATGATCTGTGTATGGATCTTGATGATAGAAAACTAGTTGTTCCTAAGAACCTCGAGAGGGTTGACATTTTTGTGGAGCTTCTAGCCTGTTTAACAGAGGATGATGATCCCCTGACCATTGAAGAAGAGTTGACATGGCTATCCATAATGAAGGAAAACCATGAAAATAAAGAAGAAACCATCAAGGAGAGTTCTGTTTTCAGAATCTCAAGAGGCTATACTATCAGATACTTGGCCCAGGAGGAGTTTACTGAGACATCTCCATATGATCAATTTGAGGTGAGTAAACTTGATCCTATCTTTGTAGAGGCAGTTCATTATAATTTGACAAATTTTTATGTGCCTCATATCCTACTGGTTGTCCTTATACATTCAATGCAAAATGTCCTAATGAGGAAGGGTAGTTATTTCAACATACCAGTGAATGGTTTTCTTTGACTAGTTTTCTACACTAGTTAGTTTAGGTTAGGTTAGTTTTCCCTACTTTTTAGTTTAGTTTCCTTCTTTCCAAGAAGTGCTTATGCATAGTTCGATTCCTCCTCCTAGTTTCAATCTGTTTCCAAAGGTTCTATTTTTTATTAGAAGATGACTCCATGCCCAATGGATGTCAAAGGCCACTGGTTCTCAATGTCTAGGGGGAAGACATCTCGCAGAAATTGCCAAAATGTTACCCAAAATTTCCTATTTTATATAAATTTGGATATAGGTGGGGAAAATGAGGCACCCACAAGGGTTGAGCCCAGCCAATGAGAAAGACCTTAAATTTTATGGTCTTGGTTGTGTCTTCTGCAACCTTTTCTGCCATCTAGTCTACGTTGTCCATGCAAAAATATACTAAGTATCAAAAAACCTATACAAATTTGATAAACCCTAAGTTACCCGAGGCTTGTTCTATTTTGTCTTTACCTTTTTGGAGTCACTTAAGTTCCCTTTTTCCATGTGCATTTTATCTTCCTTTAGTCTCATGATCTTGTGAGGAAACAACATATTCAATTTTTATCTAGAGACCACACGACCATCGTCGGATCAAATGTCATCAGAGGGCAGTCGTGTATCTCTTGATATAACCCAGAGTCAACAAATCATCTAGAGATCCTGTGACTAATGTGTTTTTTTACCCACGGGTGTAACCTAGGTTCAAGAAAGGTAAAGCTAACTTTCCTTAGTCAGGAGATCTCATGAGATAACTGCAGTTAAACAAATTATCTCCCGACTTTGAGATTGCATAGTTGCCAAGTCACTGGACAGGATCATGGTTAAAATAGCAAGGTTATTGCAGTTAAAGATCAAGCAACTTCTAGAGATCTCATAGTTGTATTTCCTTAATCAGAAAGATGCAGGAAGTTATCATCCAAGGCAAATGATAGGGTGACATGTGGAAAATATGCTAAGTTAGAACAGTGACAAGGTGGAAGTTGCAAGGTCGACGATCATAAACAAATCACAGAGTGACACGTAGAAGATGGGCCTGGATTCTATGCATTATGTCTCCAAGTCTTGTAACCATGGAAGAATATTCCATATCATTTGGCGATTACGAGATTACCTTTAGTCACTTGATCTTGTGAAGAAAGGGAATATTCCAAAAACATTTAGATACTTAGCGATTATCATCGATGACAAAGGAAATCTAATGCTTATTGCGTAATCTCATGATGAAGCCAGGGTTAGTGAAAAGATCGGGAAACTCAACAATAATAAGAAAAATGTAACCCGAGGTTATGATGGAGTGCACGGGTAAAGTAAAATATCTGTGGCCATTATTGACCACGCCTTCATTGACCATTATCTTTCTAACATTTAAACATTCAAATATCTGATTCTCAGAGGTCACGGCGGTGACACGATTTCTCAGGAAACAAAAAAGTAGATGGATCGACCGACTTCTCAGAGGCAGAGTTATGGAAATGGGAAAGATATTCATGCCTATATAAGATATTTTTGAGGATATTTCCAGATGCATTAATGATAGGAATTGACAGAGTTAGGGTTTCCAATTATTTTATGAAAATCAATTGTAACCCTAAATCAGATTGTCTCCTGAGCCTGCGTGCTAGAGGAGTAGTGTATATAAGTTAGTTTTAGAGATTTTTAGCTTAAGAGTTTTCCAGTTGTAAAAGTTATCTGAGGCATTCTTTCTGCCCTCTAATTTTTGCAATTTGTAATCTTTCATTGGAATCTAGACTTTATGGGAATTATCTATGACATTTTTTCTGTCCTCTAATCTCCCTCTTTCTGTATTTTCTCTTAATGAATATGATGCACTATTTTATATCAGAGAAGTCTTAGATTCCAGAGCCCTTCTCTTTTTCAGCATCTTTGCATGCTATTGTAGATAATTTGATTTAGATAGTTTGTGGGTTTTTTTCATCCCTAACTATTTTGTCTCATCTCTGCATCCATTTGTTGAAGTGAACATTTTCTTGTGGGTCACAATCCATGTCTAAATTTCTTAGGAAAGTTATTGTTCTTGAATAACCTCTTTCTATTTTGGACCTCTCTGTGAAATACTTATGCAAGCCTGTTCAGAAATATTGTGTTCTATTATATCTAAGAGTCTTCATGCTAGTTTGGGCACTGTGTTGTCTTCATGTTACTTTGTGTATCACCTAGTAGGATAGTTTGCTTTCAGTTATTTACCTTTCAGTATCTCCTCCTATCCCTTTTCTCTCAAGAGTTTATTTTATGCATAAGAAGAAAATTTGGGTGATTATCCAAGAGGAACCAGCCTAGAACCTGGAGGTCTCATCTCTGTTAGCAAAGGTCCCGCAACCTGGATATGATTCCCATGTTATACTAGATTATCAAGACTATGAGAGCTTGACCTAGGGTGCAAATTTAGTGTATAACAGTTCCTAGTTAAAAAAAAATTTAAAACATTTTGTACATCTTAGAACCAACTAAAATTTGACATTGTAGACATGGTTCATCTTCAGGGTCTCATTCATAGACATGATTTTGTCAGAAATTTAGACTTGTAGCAATATAATTCCTATTTTTATTTTGAGGTGCACACAAATCCTCTTCTATCTCCATATTTATCTTATTTATATCCTCAAACAGTTCATAGTTACACTTTTTGCATTGTAGCTTTATCCCTATTCCTTCATTCCAAGTAGCAAAAGGAACTGAAACCCCTAGTGCATAGATATAATATTTTCATCTCTTCCATCAAGGTATTGCCAATAATATTTGTCTTGAGGAGGTTTTGCATTCCTAATGTTCAATAGGATATTGGATTGATCCACCTTGATCACTATTTCTTATTGTACATTTTGGTGAACCTGATGGATGGAATTTCCATTTTGATTTGGTGTCTAGATCTATTTTGTCTGCATTACATTGTTTCATTTTAAGCACTTAGTTTTAATTTTATCAAATTTAGATCTATTTCATTCTTGCTTGTTTTGAAACAATAAAAAATACAAATATATTTGATTCCATGAATTACTGTATCCATTTTCATTTACATTCTAGAATGGAATTGTTATCTTTGTTTGCTAGTTCTATTTCAAGTTTTTTTCAAGAATTTTGAGATGTTTCCTTTCTCGCATATAATGATAATTTAGTTTTCATTTCATCCATAGTCATAATATTCTCTCTTCCAAAATTTATCCCACCCATGAGAACATTTTATGACAAGAAGAGATTATTAGCACTTCAAATAATCTCCCTCCTAATGATGAGACCTTGAAGGATGATGTTGATACTTCTCCTAAAATTTATCTTCCTTATGAAGATATTTTGGTGCAAGAGAAGGATATTTTACCTTAACTCCATTCTAATCCCTTCCCCTTTATGGATTAATATTTAATGAATTATGATTATTCTCTCCTAAATTTTGTTCTATTTCTACTCTTAATGATCTACCTATTTGGGATGAACCACTAGACAACGATGTTGATTATTATCTCCCTCGTGAAACAACCTTTATAAAAGAGGATGATATTATGGTTGAAATTTATTCTACTCCATCTAGTGATGGTACATTCATGCGTAATATTTATCCTTCTCCTAAGATTCTCCCCATTTATGAGGATGTTTTGGAGAAAGAGTAGGACATTATATATACCTTTCTTAATATCACCTTACCTTCATTTAACATCCCTTTTAGAGATGAAACATTGATGGAAGCCCTAATCCATATTCTAAATATTTTCCTACTCATGTAGATACCTTGAAATAAGAGGATAATATCATTATCACTTTTCTTGATGCTCTCCCTTCTAGTGATAAACCCGTGAATAATCAAGAGATTTACCAAGTCAATGTTGTCAATGTTTTCAGTACTAAAAATCCTAAGGTTGTTGTCCATCTTCAGCAAGATAACCATCCACCTCAAAATAAACCACTCAGTATGGTGAGAGGTTCTCAAAATACTGATTATCATGTGTTTTCTCATACATATAACACAATAAATAATATATAAGCTACAAGTTTAGTTGTTCCTCCTTCTCTTCCCACTTCTCAACCAATGCTTCAACCTACACTCCATATTTCTCAAAATCTTGGAAAGGAATATGATTTAGTAGAAAAAATTTGTGGTACTCCGTCCAAGATCTCCCTTTGGTATCTCCTTCAAACTTCATTTATATACCATGAAACATTACAAAAATCCTTGAGAAACATGACTATCCCATCTCTTGTGCAAACTAATATAACTTTCATAATGGAATGCATGAATGTGGCTAATAATAAAGCTCAAATTGTGTTTTCTCAAGATTAATTTTCTTATAAGGAAATTCAAGATCAACATGATTCTCTTATGGTTTCTATCCTTATGAATGGTAATCTTATTTGAATAAATTTAATTAATAATGGGTCTGGTCTTAATGTTTGTAGCATTGACTCCTTAAATAAGATAAACAAAAATATTTCTTCAATCAAGCCTAATTCTATTCCTATCCATGGATTTGACAATGTTGCTAAACAAAATGTGGGTATTATTACTTTATCTGTTAAAGTAGGTCATGTCACTTTACCTACTCCTATTCTTTTATGGGTGAATACAAAGTTCCTAATTCTAACATGAGATCCTTCAAAGGGCCTAGCGAGTCATTTGTTCAACCCGATTCTCCTCACAATTCAACTCATAATCTCCAACATATTTTAGGATGTGTGCAAAAAATATTTGAGACTCACGAGAAACATATCAAAGGGATTTGGTCTCAAAAATATCCTTTGTCAACACCTTCTCCTTTATTATCTAACACTTCTTCTATACCTACCTTTAAACAATAAATCATTTTCCTAACCTTCTTTGTGCTAAGTTGATTAGTTGACCTAAATGAAAGAAGAAGCATAGTAAAAACCTTTTGAATCTTCCCTTTTGCATGTACCATCGATATCATGACCACCCTACTAAGGAATTTCAAGCTTTGTGTTATAGAATTCAGACACTCATTGCTAATGATATCATTTACATAACATGTCACAATGAGTTGATTTTTATTTATGATTAATTTGAAAAATATTTAAGTTCCTATTATGTCGCTCCACACTATGTGACAATTTTGGCCTATCACTTGGGGGTTGCTTTTCATTCACGGTGGTATAATTTCAGGTGTGATCATATTTTGTGAGCAACATAATAGTCTTCCTTCTGATTCTTGACTCTATGCCTGTGAAGCAAGGGTAGTATGCCAATATCTCATCTTTCTCTCAAGGATCCAATTTTCCCATGGTTAAGTGGAATTTGTTTATCTTGCGATATCCAATCTTACATAGAATTGGTTTTTTACATTAGGGATTCTCTTATACAAGAGGTATGTATCCTTGATCATGGCCTCTTCTTTGTTCATATTTGGGTATCCATGCTAAAAAAATCCCTTAATTAGGGCTAAAAGTGTGTAATCCTTCCTTAATAATCCCTTTACCAAGCAATAGGGAAGGTTTTAATTCTTTCATTCTGTAAACGAATGATGATCTTCAGAAATTGTTTATCCTCTTTCCAAAATCCTTCAAAAGGATCCTTTTTACACTTGTTGCATGGTATCTCTTTGCATTCATCCCTTTTGTGACCTCATAGGAGTTGTGTCCTCTTTGACTTGGACTGGGTGTTGCTTAAGGGATACCTCTTGTTGGCATGTGGCCTGATTAGAATTGTTTATAGGTTGTCATTTATGGAAACACTACCCATTGGAATGGTTGCTTGGAGTACAATCTAGTTTTGTATATTTAATTTTGTAAAAATGACCAAGGCCAAATGCAGTTAGAAGGGTACAGTCACACAATTTTGATCACCAAGGATATTATATGGAGAACTAAGTCAGTTAGCGAGATAAAACAAGAGCTTTTCTTTAAATCTAATTGGCAAGGATTGTGGATCATGCCAAGATCAAGAATATCAAGAACCTAATAACGGTGATATCATGTCTATAAAGAGACAACTCAATTCATTATGAATTGGTGTGGGGAGTAGAATGAAAAGAGGATGCTGAAGAGAAACTTCATATAGTCTCGATCAACAAGATGAGGAATGAGATAAAAAAATTTGCGGATAATGAGCAATAGAGAACATCATCATCGAGTAGAATTAAAGAGGAGAAAATGTATAAATAGAGTAATATTGATCAGAATAGTTTTATGAGATTATAAGAGATCTATAAATCTGCAAGTATAAGTTGTATATGTGAACAGATCATACTATTTTAGTTTAACCATTGATTCAGAAAGTCTCTTAACCGAGCGGTATTTAAAGATCCTTTCTATATTGAGATACATCCCAAGGAGTATCAAAAAGTTTGATCATGAAGATCACATGAGATGCCAGATACCAATTGATAGGCCAAGTGAGTGTTTGATCAAAGATGGTAGCATAGAGATGCCCAATATCAAGTGACAAACTAAAATTTTAAATCGTCTAATAAGGTCACACCTAATAGTGTGTTTATAACCTTTAACAGGGTTGGCTCTTCACCGAGCTCACTTCAGAAGAGTGAAAATTTTGGGTTACCGGTCAATGTGTTTATGAGTCATTAATTTAGTGTTCTTCATTACACATAACTTAATTGAATTGATTGGTATACTCTATATAATTTACCATATTTTGGTTGATTAACATATTGCTTTTCGGTAAACATACAGTAGAAGGTTTTACAAAACATTCCAAGCAATGGTAATTTGATAAAAGTATTTGGAGGCATTCATCTTATAGGACTAAAGATAACTAGAGGATTAATATTGTGGTACTAAGTATTTGGGTTGATTATTAGAATATTTTTGAGGCCACTGATTCACTCGCCCCTCTCAATTATTACTAACAATTGGTATCAGAGCTTGTGTTCTTAGAAAGGGAGTTTAACAACTCAAGGAAATGATCACAAGATGAATAGACAAGATGTGCCCAAGTTGAATAAAGACAACTTTGCACCATGGAAAAGTAGAATAAGACTCCACCTATCAGGTATTAGAAATGATATTGTTCAATTCTTAGATACTGAATATGTGTTTCCTATAGGACCTCATACGCTTGAGCAATTAAGAGTCACGCATGAGCATAACTGCATGATGACAGAACTTGCATCATCACTCTCTGATGCTGAGTTTGAAGATGTCAAAACCTGCACCTTTGTAAAGAAAATGTGGGATAAGTTGAAGCTTGTACATGGAGGAGATGCCAAGGTACTCAGAGCAAAGGAATAAATCCTAAGAGGGAGGTTTGATGACCTAAGGATGAAAGAAGGAGAAAAATTTACTCAGTATAGCTGCAAAATCAAAGAGGTAGTAAATGCTATCTGAGGAGTTGGAGGTGTACTTGAAGAGGAGACAATGGCAAGAAAAATATTAAGAACCTTATTGCTTGTTTATGATATTAGAGTTTCTATTATTCAAGAAATGAGAGAAGTTGCAAACAACTCTAGATATTCTGATTGGTAGACTAATTTCATTTGAGATGAATAAATTTGACAATAGTGTCTTACCATCTATAGAGTCTGCATTCAAATCTTCTCTAAAGATAAGTATCTCAAGTCATATAAATGCTGTTATAAATGATAGTGAAAATGACAATGAGGATCAAGGACTTGATGAATTGAAGCAATTATGGCCAGATGATTGAAGAGAGGCAAAGGGATACAAAGGTAAATTACCACTTGTATGTTTCAATTGTAAAGAGGTTGGAAACTTTTCTGCAAGATGCCCAAACTAAAGAAAAGATGACATATCACATGAGAAGAAGTTTGATAAAGGTGAAAATAGAGATTACCAAAGCAACTGACAATCTAACAAGAGAGATACCTGAGACTAGAAGGAAAAAGGAAAGAAAGCTTGTTACCTAGCTAAGAACACCAAATCAGAAGAAGACATCGAGATGGTATTTGTACCCATGAAGGATGATTCGGATGAAGATGAAAAAAGGTATGTAGAAACTACACTCATATCTAAAATTAGTAAAAATGATGTCTGGATCATAGATAGTGGCTGCACTCACCATATGACCGGTGATAAACAAAAGTTTGAGACTTTTAAATACTATAATGGTGGTTCAGTGAGAATGGGAAATGATACACCTTGTCCTGTTGAAGGTAAAGGAACCATAATGTTGAATAACCTAACAAAATGTGAAAATTGTTACTGGGTAAAAGGACTGAATTACAATTTGTTAAGTGTTTATCAGTTGAAAAATTTAGGTCATAGAGTAACATTTGAAAATAAGAAGGCAAAGATCTACAATGAATCAGGAAGGTTGATTGGTACCGGTGAGTAGACAAAAGGTAACCTTTTCTACCTTGATGACCCTAACACCACTTGTTTAATGGCTAGAAATGAAGACATATGGTTGTGGAACAAAATATTGTGTCATCTAAAATTTGACAACATGATAAATATAAGAAACAAAAGGAATGTCAGAGGCTTACCAACAATGACTAAGCCCGAGAATATCATGTGCAAGAATTGTCAAAAATGTAAGATGACAAAGTCTAGTTTTAAGAGTAAAACCCATACATCTAGTGCAATTATATAATTAGTCCATACAGATCTATGTGGACCCATGAGGACAAAGAGCTACTATGGAGATAGGTATTTTATTCTCTTTATTGATTACTTTTCTAGAATGATGACAATCTTGGTTTTAAAAGATAAATCATAAGCATTTAAGATGTTTAAATGGTATAAAGAAATGGTACAAAAACAAAGTGAAAAGAAAGTGAAATACTTAAGGTCAGATATAGGAGGTGAATTTACTTCAGAAGAATTCATTGAATATTGCAATGAGCATGGAATTAAAAGACAAGTTTCTTCACTAAGGACACCACAGCAAAATGGAATTGCTAAGAGGAGAAATAGATCAATTATTGACTATGCAAGAACATTGATGATTGAGAAAAGAATCACTCAAACTTTCTGGAGGGAAGCTATCATTAATGTTGTCTATACATTAAACAAAGTACAATTGAAGAAGGAAACAAAGAAGACACCCTATAAGCTTTGGTATGGTCATACACCCAATGTAATTTACTTCAGAATCTTTGGTAGTCAATGTTATATTTTGAAGGATGTTAGAAATGGAAAACTTGACTGCAAAAGTGAAGAAGGTATCTTCCTAGGGTATTCAACCAAAAGCAAGGCTTATAAATGTCTTAACAAGTCATCTAACAAAATCATTGAAAGTGAAAATGTAAAAATAGATAAATTTGCAAAAAAGAATGACAAGGAAAGCAAAAAGGAAATAGAGGACTACAACAGGTTTGTTTATACAGAACCTGACACTCTACCCAAGCAATAGTGTATCACTCTCGAGCATCAGAACATTGCACCTGAGTATTAGGTTGCAATTACTGATGATCAGGATAATCCTCATGATGATGTTCTGAACAACAGAGATGAGAATGAAGGTGAAGAAGATGATCAGAATGATGAACATAGAGCTAAACCAAAACTTGCCAAGTATGTCAGAAGACATCATCCATAGAATCAAATCATAGGAGACAAGAAGGCTGGAACAAGAACAAGAAGTAAGTCACTTAACACCAGATGTTTACTTTGTGATATTGAGCCTAAATCTTTTAACAATGCACTTGAAAATGAAGTATGGGTCAGTGCTATGAATGAGGAAATAGAACAGATTGAGAAGAATAATACATGGACACTAGTACCGAGACCATATGACAAGAATTTCATCAGTACCAAATGGATATTCAGAAACAAGCTGAATGAGAATGGAGAAGTCACTAGAAACAAAGCAAGATTAGTATGCAAGGGATATGCACAAGAAGAAGGTATTGATTATGG
>MU225692.1:3962700-3985401 GCA_018584345.1 Thuja plicata
TAGACAAGAGAAACATGGTATGTAGACTACATAAAGCCTTGTATGGATTGAAACAAGCACCAAGAGCCTGGTATGAAAGACTTCACTCATATCTCATTAGCATAAAATTTGTTAGAACAAGTGAAAACAACAATCTGTACTTAAAAGAAGATACCGATGGTAATATTCTGATTGCTGAAATTTTTGTTGATGATATCATTTTTGGGGGAAATGAATTGTTATGCAAATCCTTTTCTAACGAAATGAGAAATGAATTTGAAATGTCTATGTTTGGAGGGATCAAATTCTTTCTTGGTCTAGAGATTCTTCAACAAGATGCAGACATATACATCACTCAGTCTAAATACATCAAGGAAGTGTTGATGATATTCAAGATGGAAGATTCCAAACTAGTTGGAACACCTATGGCTACTAGATGTAAGATTACAAAAGAAGACAAATCTAATGAGGTAAATCAGACCTTATACAGATCAATGATTGGAAAATTGATGTATGTTGTTCACACCAGACCAGATATAGCACACACAGTTGGAATAGTTTTAAGATTCTCTGCTAATCCTAAAGAATCACATATGACTGCTGTCAAAATAATTCTGAGATATCTGAAGAACAATGAGGACTATGGCTTATGGTAAAAGAGAGAAGGAAAATTTGAGCTACAATTCTATACAGATGTTGATTGGGCTGGAAACATTGATGACCGAAAGAGCACAAATTGAGGAGCATTCTTCATGGTGACAAAATTGTCGCATGGATCAACAAGAAGAAAAGATGCATCTCTCAGTCTACTACAGAAGTAGAGTATGTAGCTATTGTTGCAAATTTCTCTAATATTGCATGGATCAAAAAATCATTGGAAGGTATGAATAAGAAGATCCTTCAACCATTAATTATCTATTGTGATAATACCAGTGCAATAAACATTTCTACAAATCTATCCATGCATGCTAAGACTAAGCATATTGCTATCAAGTATCACTATCTAAGAGGAAAAGTGCAAGAAAAACAAGTGACACTAGAATATGTTCAATCAAAGGAATAGTTAGCTTATATATTCACCAAGCCATTACTGAAGGATACATTTGAGTACTTGAGGTAGAGACTAGGGGTTCAACCCTTGTCTATCGGTTAGTAATATGACTAGGAGGTTGCATTAGCCTATACCAAATCTAAAGATCAGTCATGTTGATGCAAACACTGAGATGGACAGCAATAGATACATTTGTACATTGCAAGGTACATATTTGCACCGAAAATTAGAACATTGTATTACTAATGGATAGGGAAATTCAAGGAATATATTATGAAAAGGGATGGAACATGATATAGATGATAAAACAAGGAGAAGTATTTTTGTTTGGCATTTCTGTCAAAGGGAGATAAATATCTCATTATCATAAGGGAGAATTGTCATCATGGAGAGATGATTCCATATCACATAAAGGAGAGATATGATAAAGAGAAAATATTATAGCATTATCCATGAAGAGAAGTTCCTAAGAATCAGAAAGGAAGAGTTAATCAATATTCTAAGGGAGAGAAATTGATTACACATGAAATATCCATCTAAGGGAGAGAAGTAAAAAAGGGAGAGAATTTAGACAAAGAGAAAGATTATTGTCAAAGGAAAAAGAGATTATCAAGAAGAGGAACAATCAAGGTAGAGCACATATCAGAATAGACATATTAGATGATACATCTATCCATTGAAGGGATTGAATATTGAAGATAACCACTCTGCATGAAACAAATCTAAGATATTTTTGAGCTTACTGAGAGCCAGACATTTGTAATATTTACATTAGGAAAGCTTGATGAAACTGTATATTTCATATTGTATTAGTGATAATATAGTATGATAATGTAGTATGTTGTCATCAATGCCAAAGGGAGAGATTGATGACATGTAACTGATTGAATGTTTGAAGATGTTAAGTTGATCACCAAAATGCAGAAGGATAATGCAAGACATTAAATCAGTGAATGATTGTATTTTCATTGAAGTCAACTTGATATAATCTAATTGGTTATAATCAAAGTGTCAAAGACTTCAGAGAATCAAAGAGGAAAATATTATGCTTTCTGTAATACATAAAAGACAAGTATTTACAATGTGACTACAAACATCGACGGTCAGTGAAACCCGGCGGATAGAGATCACCGATAGTCAATTCATAGTGATTCCCGAGCAAGAACACCGACAAGAATTACCAATGAGTAGAATCACAAGCATACCCGATGGCCAGAAACATAGTGTAAACCAACACAGAAGCCCGAGGAGAACTGGAGTGTTGACTGACGCTATCAAAGAGTTAAACACCAAAATTAACTTGAGTTCACAAATAAAAAAATATCTAGCTGGTAGAGCTAAATATAGAGTTAACTGGTAGTTATCTTTCTTTTCATCGACAAGATAAGCCAAAGATAAGGAAATGATTTAAAGTTGTTTTATCTAGTTGCCAAGAAGATCTCAATGAGATAAAACATGAGTTTTTCTTTAGATCTAATTGGAAAGGATTGTGGATCACACCAAGATCAAGAAAATCAAGAACCTAACAACAGTGATATCATATCTATAAAGAGACAACTCAATTAATTATGAATTGGTGTGGGGAGTAGAATGAAAAGAGGATGCTGAAGAATCAACTAGCTTCGGAAAGAGCTAAATTTTTCTACGAACACTGAGCAACAGAGCACAACATCACTGAGCACAATCAAAGTGGAGCAAAGGTATAAATAGAGTTATATTGATCATAATAGTTTTATTATATTATAATAGATCTAAAAATCTACAAGTATAAGTTGTATATGTGAATAGATCATACTATTTGAGTTTAAACATTGATTTAGAAAGTCTCTTAACTGAGCGGGATTTAAAGATCCTTCCTATATTGAGATACATCCAAAGGAGTATCAAAAATTTTTATCATGAAGATAGCATGAGATGGCAGATACCAATTGACAAGCCAAGTGAGTGTTTGAACAAAGATGGTAGCATAGAGATGCCCGATATCAAGTGAAATACTAAACTTTTAAATCCTCTAACAAGGTCACACCTAACAGTGTGTTTGTAACCTTTAATAGGGTTGGCTCTTCACCGAGATCACTTTAGAAGAGTGAAGTTTTTGGGTTACCGGTCCCAAGTGGTTTTTCCCTTAACAAGGTTTCCACATTAAAAATCCATGTGTCAATGTGTTCATGAGTAATTACTTTAGTGTTTTGCATTACACATAACTTAACTAGATTGATTGGTATACTCTAGATAATTTACTGTCTTTCGGTAAATTAACAGACTGCTTTTCGGTAAACATACAGTAGAAGGTTTTACAAAACATTCCGAGAAGTAGTAATTTGATAAAAGTATTTGGAGGAATTCAACTTATAGGACTGAAGATAACTAGAGGCTTAATATTGTGGTACTAATTTTGTAATGCCCTGCGAGGGAACCCAAGAGAGATTAACCTAGAACATGACACTATGTGTGCTGAATAATTTTTTTTTTAAGTTAACATAAAGAAACATACATTCATGCGGAATAAATTACCATTTATACACATGTCTTACACTCACATAGATTACACGACTCAAGGGTTCCCTGGCATTGAGTTACTTAAAGAAAACACAACTAACAATAATCCACAATCCTTCAAAAATCCCCAAATCCCCAAGAGCTCTCCAAATCCAAAAATCTTGTTGTGAGGAAAATGAGAGGAGAATTCTCCTAAAGAGAATCAACTTCCCCTAATTGTACAAACCCTCATGACAACTCCCCATTCAATCCCTAAAATAACTCAACTCAAAATTGAAAGTATATCCAAATTAAATAATTAAAATATCCTTTATTGCCACAACTCAACTTTGACTCCTAATTTCAAGTTGAGATATTTAAATTTGAAAATACTTTTTCAACACATTCATGCACATGTAATTAATAAAATATTAATTTAAATAGATTAAATATTTATGTCACAATATTACATGCAACAAAATATCTAATTATTTAATTAATCATATAAGCACATTTACTATAGTTTGCAATTAAATACTTAATTAAATCAAAATATTCAAATATTTCAATTTAATTAATTATTTCAAATAAAATTAGGATATAATTAACTTAGGATTTAACTTTATATTGTTTTCTTTAATTCTAAATTTATATGTATATGAATATTCAGTTAATGTTTTATTTTTAATTTTTAATTAATATATGTAATTAATTTTTAATTGTTATAGAGTTATTGTTTTAATTAATACATGATTATTAATTTTAATTAATATAAGGGTATTAATTTCAATTAATAGATTTATCATTATTAATTACATTGTTATAATGGATACAAATTTCTCCATTAATTTGTATTAGGGAATTATCGTGAAGGACTACTATATATAGTGTAGTTAATGTTTAATCAATTAATTTACATTATATTAAGTCATGAAGTAATTAATGTACGCTCCTAGTTAGATTGATTCAACTAATGTAATAATTATGTTAATTAGTCCATTTAGATGCTAGAGGTATTTTGAATGGGTTAAATTTTGATGACGTTTATTGTGTTGGATTTAATCGTAAAACATGATTTATTAAGAAATGAAATGAGGCTATTTTATACATGTGGATGGTTTAAATAGATGAAAACTGCTATCCATGTATGTTCATTTTTTAGTCCTTTAGGACGTTTTGTGTCTATGCATCATTATGGATCTCTTGTGCTTGAATGTGTTACTTTTGGGGCATTAGATGACCTAGGATGTATATAGAGGCCGGGGGGAGTGTTTATCATTTCTGATATTATATGGCGTGTGTTACCTTTTATTACCCTAAACTGACCATGAAGACCCTGATGATTCTATTGTCTGTTTGTGTACCTATGTGACCGTTCCTGATTGTGTGGGATACTGGATTTAGGGTACACTAGGGTTGTGACCTATGCTAGATTTTTGTAGGATCTTTGAGCCTAGGGTAGATTACCTAGATGTGTAGTAGGAGGTGGCTTGCAATAAGTTCCGTGTCCGTAAGTGACTTCTAGATTGCTTATTGTAGAGTTTCTTAATAAGTGATAACTAAAGAAATTGAGAGATTAAAATGAATTAATAAGATATGAGTGTCCTCACCCATGCTTGAGTGCTAGTAAAGACTGAGATGGAGGATGAGATAATGATTTCCCCCTTACGAGGTTTAGGTTCTGGCATAGTTAGTGATCTTGTCAGTTTGAGAGGTCATTGGCTCCGTGTATGGTCACTTAAGTGCCAAAATCCATTGGATTGCTAGGATGATAATTAAGGGTTAGATGTACATGATGACACCTTCCTTTACATAGTCTAGATTTCCTATGATGTCAGTTGCCTCTGGATTAGTGAGTCTTACCTTTTATGATGATTAGTACACCAGATTAGTTAGCTATCAGGATCCCTTGCTTAGTGGTTATTCCTTCTTGGTTTTGGATATCCGATTGTGGTCTGTTGTTATCTCCTTAGCACGGTGGGGTGGACCTTTTTGGTTCCACACAGACGAGTGGTAGTGATTCTTTACCCATTTAGATTCGACATCCTTGTACTAGGTGCTTGATGGTTCTTTGCAGATGAGCTCTTTATGTATCTTCATCATTTATTATGTAATTTCATTATTGTAAATCTTGTATTAGTGTATCACATGTGATACGTAATCTGGATATTGTATATTAAGTAGATTAGAATGATTACCGCATACCCTGCGACATGTGTAGTGGATGTAAGTTTATGGTGGTTTCATGGTTATCCATGAGGTTTGTAATTATGGTTTTGTAAGTTGTATTTGTTATACTTAATCAGATGGAATCTTTTGTTATACTTAATCAGATGGAATCTTTTGTTAGTTGTGTTTTCTTTAAGTAACTCAACATCATGGAACCATTGAGTCGTGTAATCTATGTGAGTGTAAGACATGTGTATAAATGGTAATTGCTTCCGCGTGAATGTAAGTTTCTTTATGTTAACTAAAAAAAAATTTATTCAGCACACATAGTGTCATGTTCTAGGTTAATCTCTCTTGCATTCCCTGACGTTGAGTTACTTAAAGCAAACACAACTAACAATAATCCACAATCCTTCAAAAATCCCCAAATCACCAAGAGCTCCCCAAATCCAAAAAACCTATTGTGAGGGAAATGAGAGGAGAATTATCCTAAAGAGAATCAACTTCCCCTAATTGTGCAAACCCTCATGACAACTCCCCATTCAATCCCTAAACTCAAAATTGAAAGTATATCCAAATTAAATAATTAAAATATCCTTTATTGCCACAACTCAACTTTGACTCATAATTTCAAGTTGAGATATTTAAATTTGAAAATACTTTTTCAACACATTCATGCACATGTAATTAACAAAATCTTAATTTAAATAGATTAAATATTTATGTCACAATATTACATGCAACCAAATATCTAATTATTTAATTAATCATATAAGCACATTTACTATAGTTTTCAATTAAATACTTAATTAAATCAAAATATTCAAATATTTCAATTTAATTAATTATTTCAAATAAACTTAGGATATAAGTAAATAATTAATTCAACTATAATCCATTAAATCATTAATCATAGAAAATGCTCAAAATCCAATAATCACCTGAAAGCAAACACATGCAAAGCACACATACTCAGGAGAGAGGGTATTCAAATTCTATCAACCTAGATGAATCAGGATAGGGTAGTCAAACTGAAACTCATCCAACACTAGGACGATTAGGCTTAGGTTAGGGTTTTGGATCTGTATGTTACCTCTCCTCTTTACCATTGAGATGAATATTTATGGGCACACTCACTCCTGCCAATTCAGGAAAGATGATGCCCTGTACCTACAATCCTATCATCAAAAGAACACGCATGTACATACATAATATAATATCGTAAACAATGATAGGGATTGGTCGAACGTGTGGATCTCACTGAAGAAAGTAACTATGCCTCCATCCTCTACCACAACAACATGCAACCAAATACAATAAACATAATAACCATACACATGCAAGTATGGGGTAAGTACAACATAATCAAAACATAAATCATCACATTATGATAACATCCATAACATCATAATCAATAATCACCATCAACTAAAAGAATAATAGCTCTCATGAAAGTAGCCTAAAAGAATTCTACCAATCAACTGAAACCAATGCCCAAAAGAATATGGCATCACAAACTAAAAATAAAAATATGAGTGGGTATTACAAATTTTTTGGGTTGATTATTGGAATATTTTTGAGGCCACGGATTCACCCCCCCTCTCAGTTATTACTAACAAAGAGAAATTTGAAGCAACACTTGAAGGCCTTGATAAGGCTAAAGCTGAAAATGGTGATTTGAAATTCAAATTAAGAAGATTAGAAGGTTTCATTAAGAAGCTTAAAGAACAACTTAAACTTTCTAGCAACCAAAGGTAAGACCTTATGGAAAAGATAAAAGAGGAATTTGATAATGATTCATTTGATATGATTAAGCAGCTTGAATATGAAGAAGAAGCATTAAAGAAGGAACATGAAACTACTTCTGTTGAGATGGGTAAAGAAAATCAATAAGAGAGAGATGGAAAAACCAAAAATTAAGAGATCTTAAAAATGCAAATATTCAGATGGGAAAGATGCAGGTTGATCTTGATGACTACAAAATCAAGTATCATGAATTAGAGAAATACAGCCAAATCATTAAAAATGAGAACTTGTTGAGGCTAAGAATCACATTGAGAAACTTTATGCAAGAAATGAAAAGATTGATGAATAGAGGGAAAGATAGAAGCCTACAGGTGACATGAAAAGAGTTGGCTTTGATAAAGATGAATGTCCTAAATCTCAAGAAATGAAATATGAAGAAAAGATAGATGTAGAAAGACATACTGAAGTAGAAGCTAGAGAGAAGATCAGACCTTTCATAGGTAGATGTTTTGGAAGCAAAAAAATTGGTCACATGAAGAGGGTTTGTAGAGTTAAAGTTCATTTTAAGACCTTTTCTAGTTATTGTTTAAATTGCTATGAATATGGACACAAGAATACATAATGTAGAAAACCTGATCAATCCCACACTAAACAAGACTAAATAAGAGAGGAAACAACATCTAAGATTACATGTTACAAATGCAACAACTTTGGATACATTGCAAGGAACTACAGGTTATAGGTTAATCAGAACAAATCATCTCCTACATGTTATAAATGTAACAATCAAGGAAATATAGCAAATTTTGCAGGTATAATGGAGCTACAAGTAAAAAAATACCACCACCTATTGTTGTAAAGAAAAATGTTGGTAATGTTGGAAAAAGTATGGTATAATACATAGAAGAGTTTGACAATCAATTTGTGAAAGACCATGGTATAGTTTGGAAAGAAAAGGAGTAGAGTGAGCCTAAGGTTCATGGATATTTAATATATGCTACTGAACCCTTTCGTGATGTTATTAGGGGGAGATTTAAAGAAAAATATCCAGCTCCTATTTATACAGAATAAGCTTTTGTGAGCTCATGGAGAGTATATATGTTTGATTTTAAATTCCTATATGAGATTGCATAGTTATATGCATTATATCTTGTGATTGCCAGATTGATGGTCGACTGGATCATTTGCAGACTTATGAGTTCATTGGGAAATGTGTTGATTCTTGCATTACAAAGTATAAGTTTATTCACTTGAACATATATAATCACTATTTGAGAAGAGCTAAAGACCAGATGAACAAGAAAAGAAGCTAGGGCATTTTTGTGATTGTTGAGTGTGCATACCCTGATTTATCAAGAAAAAGGTATTTTGATCACTTGAGAGCTTTTGATTACTATGGATACTCCATTGATTTTTTATGTAAGTGAACAACTGAGGTATAAGTTTAAGAAACATCCTTTCAAGTCTACTAAAGACGATCTGGAAGGCGTGTTTTCACAAACACCCTACAACGTGCTTCATGTGGAAGACATTAGGGAATACATTCATTGCAAATATGAATCATTGAGAGAATTTGATATCTTCATGGAGGTGAAGGACATGATCAATGAAGATGGGAAATGGAAGGATGAGTTAATTCATTTAGAAAACCACAACATATGTGATTGATGGAACTCTACGAGTTTGACGAAGAAGAATGGATCAAAATTGTTTTGAGTAGAGTTCATGATTAGTTTCTATGGATTGGTGAGCAGACTATTAAGATCACCAGTGAGATGATACATTATGTTACACGTTTGGAAAATTATGTCATTATCCCAATTTTAGAGAAGAACATGAAGAAATAGGTGGAAACCCTTACACACTACAGATGGGATAAGAGGGAATTGAAGATTGCCGGCATCTTTCAACAAGATGTAAGATTAACTTCTATGTTTCTTGGATACAAAATTCACTATAGTAGCCGATCTAATTTGGTATATGTAGGAGTTACTATGATGGCCTACAAAATGGTGAAAGATAATGTAAAGTAAAATCTATGCGAAGTTCTTGCACAAAAAATTCTGGAGAATGTGAAGCAGATCAAGCGAGATAAGTCAAAGGCATTCAAGTTTGGTTCTTTATTGATTCATATTTATATTCACATTGTACATACATTTCCTAGAATGAACCCTAGAGCTTGGAAAGACAATGAAACTAATAGAATTCAGATCACAAATAGTTATAGGAGACAAAATAGTACTTGGGTAGATGGAGAGGTATTTGGTATGTTCAAAATTCTGCAGAGATAAATGAAGGAAAGGGTGAGAATTCCTGAAGCTATGATGGAGAAATATAAAGATACAATCTATTTCATGGTTGAAAATAATTGTGTGTGCTTTGAGGTATTTGAACCAATAAATAAATAGTGGTATCCTATGGGATATGAGGTCAGTTTAGAAGTTCTAACTATGCAAGTAGAACATATATTATCTTCTAAGATTGATCCCTCCAAAGAAAGATGAGGAAATTATGAGGAGAAATAAGAAAAGATAAGAGAGAAACAAACCAGGACAACAAGAAAAATAAAAGTAGAGAATGTTGTGGATAATATAGCAGCTAAGGGAGGTATTTCAAAGGATGAGATGAAAGAGGTAAGGAAAAATATGGTAAAGGGTGTTTCTGGATTAGTGACCACTTCTCTGGCAACCCTTCCACCTCCACAAATGGAAAAGGTTGTAATTTCTCCTATGATTGATGTACCTAATACTACACCTACACCACCCAAGAGGAAATCAAAGGTAGAGAAAACAAAAGAGATACCTATGAGAAACATAAAGTCCTCCCAAAAGATTTCACCACCTAAAAGACAAAGGACTGAAGTAGAAAAGGAGAAAGAGGAAAATAAAGTGGAAGAGAAGAAAATAGGGGAAATAAAACTTTGGAAACCAAATTTAAAGATGATGGTGAAAAGAATCACTGATAAAGGAAAGCTCAATCAGTTGCTTAAATATTATGAGAGGTATGATGAGAAATATAGCATTCTAATTGAAGATTTTGTCATAGATCATATGCTTGTATTCAAGAAGAGTCTAGCTGAGATAGAAGGTAGTATTCCTAAGGAGTTATATGAAAAACTAGAAATTAGGAAACAATTAGGACTAACAAAGGTTGATCAGATAAGGAGGAAAGCCATAGATGATATGGTACCAATTTTCACATATGATGAACATGAAAGGATATTAAAATCATTAAAACCCATGTTGAGAATTAAAGCAAGACTAATACAGATTATGGGAAGGAAATATGATGAGTTCATAGAGGACACACATAGATCTATTAATAAAATACTATTGGAAGATGAGCCAAAAAATCCTTCACCTCCTAAGCACAAGGATAATAAGCCTAAAAATATTCTAAGAGGAGAGTCATCGAAGGTTGCAGAAGTAAATATTGACACATCTAAGAATGTAGAAGATAACATTCAATTTTTCAGCACAGTAAAGAAACTAGACTTATTTGTTGCTGGTGTGCCTATGTCTTTGGATACTTTACAGGATGAAAGTGACCCTTTTTAAGGGAATGAGGAAAATTTGGCTAGGATAGACAAAAGTAGTGAACAGAGTGGAGACAATCTGAATAAGGAAGTTGACACTAAGGAAGAACTGAAATAAAGTTCAGTTGAGGCAGTAAGGAAATCAAATATTAAAGTTGAAGTTAGGTACGAAACATATGTATTTGTTTATTCAACTTTATTATTGGAAAATGGTGAAAAAACTATGGGCACAAATGTAGAAGGTATGGATGAAGATGAATTAATGAATTTATCTTACATTTATTTTTCTAAGACTAAGGAGAGATCTGAATATAAATCAGAGAGGAAGTCTAAGGTATTAGAAAGAGCATGTGATAGTATCAATAAACTCCTTCCCCTACCTTTCACCTTCCATGGAGAGGATACAATGGACAACATGAAAAAAGTGCTTGATGACTTTGATGTTCACTTTGATTCTTTGGAGAGACGCAATCGTTAGAGTTGGACAAGAGTACATGGAAAAAAACTGGAAGATTATGTAATTCAATTAGTTGGGATTTGGGTATACTGGAAAATACTATCACTGAAGGAAAATTGTGTATAGCTCATGGAATAAATTTATATAGCTATTGTATAAATCCTATAAATCATCAATGAAATATTGAAGACATCATTATTAATGATATAAAGACTGGACACATTAGTAAATAGTTGTGAGTCCTCCTTACAAACTATTGTAGAGTTGGATAAGGAAGTGTCTGGACTGTTAGACAAAATCAGTGTGCTTGAGATAGAGAAAAGGAGAGTGTTGGGAAGATTTGGTCTCTTGAGGATTCTAATCACTCCTAAACTATCAAATCTAGAAAAACACCTTTCAGATATGGAGAAAGAGAAGAAATCTCTTACTAAAGACATGCCTACAACAATGAAGGCTGTAGAAATATCTTCTTTTTCTTTGAATGGATTAATTCATGTTGGTTAGATCTTAGTAAAGACATGGACTGGAGAGGAAAAGATCTTGGAAACATCTTTCTAAGATGTAGTTTTTGATGAGAATTTGTGCATTTTTTATTTATATATAGATACTATTTATAGTACACCTTTTCCATTGATGTCAAAGGGGGAGTAATAAGTATGAAAAATATGCACTTCGTCAGTAGTTTGGTATTGAGAACTTACTCATTTTTCACTAAGTGTCGCCATCAATGCCAAAGGGGGAGATTGTTGTCAAGTGGCCTGATCAACATTATTTATAGGTTGTCATTTATGGCAACACTACCCATTGGAATATTCACTTGGAGTACAATCTAGTTTTGGATATTCAATTTTGCAAAAATTACTAAGTCTAGGATGTAGTTAGCAAGCTACAATCACACAGTTTTGGTCAATAAGAATAGTATATGGAGAACTAAGTCATGTGATCTTAGAGGGAGACATTTTGGGATATAGTAGACCTCTAGTTATGGCTTCTTGTATTTTGGAGTTATCTCTAAGAATTACAACATGTTGAAGACATGCGGAGACAATACAACAACGATACATGGCATTTGAATGGTCGCAATGTTTAAGGGAGTATATTGTGAAATCTAAAAGAGCTACTTTTGATTGGATTGGGTCCTAGCCTGATTTTGTTATAGTATGATCACCAACTATTGATTTGATATTTGGTTAAGTGTTGGACACATTTTATGATGTTCTTGTGAGGTGAATGGAAGAACTTTTTGACATCGGGTATATAAGTAGAGTTGTTTTATGATGCGAAGATGTGTGTGGAATGCAGAGATGCATTGTGATGTCAAGATCAGACAAAAGTTGATACGAGCTATAATTGGGACTACTTAATAATATAAAATGCTTGTATTGTTTATTTTGATAAATTATTATAACAAAATAGTATTTCTTTTTAAGAGCAATGTGCTCATTGTACACCCCTAACATAGTTTCTATCCTTTAACATGGATATGTACTAAATGCAATATTCAGCTCCTAACAGGGACACTATACTCTTAGTGCATTATTTGTGGGTATCATCCTCACCAGGGTTTTCCCTTGGCCAGGCTTTCCTCATGAAAAAAATCATGGTTTTATGAGTTTTTTTACTTTATGTTCATCTTCTATTTATTTTAGTATTTGCATGGTTGAGTTTTACTTGGTTAAATAAGTTTATAAATTTTTGTAATACTTATTTACCCTCCTCTTAGTATTACTTAATCCTAACACCTCTTTGGTGTTAAAGGTGCCTTATCCTTGTTCCACTTTTCCTTAAGATGTAAAAATAGTCCTATTTTTTCATCTTAAGGGGGGGCATATATGACCTCATTATTGAAAATATTCTATTGAATTTAAGAAATTTAGGTAGAGTAGACTAGCATAATACAAATTTTTAGGGCCAGATCTCTTTCCTTTTTACATTATTGGCCAATTTCCTTGGATACAATGTTTTCCATAGTTATATTAGAATTGGT
Organism: Thuja plicata; assembly: GCA_018584345.1. Taxonomy (NCBI): domain Eukaryota; kingdom Viridiplantae; phylum Streptophyta; class Pinopsida; order Cupressales; family Cupressaceae; genus Thuja; species Thuja plicata. The sequence continues at coordinate 3,976,103 of MU225692.1, forward strand.
TGAGCTAGCATAACACAAATTGCTAGCCCATTTGACCTCTCCTTTGCATAAATTTTTAAGATAGGGTGACTAGCATGAAATAATTAGCTAAACCATTTGACCTATCCCTTTCATGGGTTGACTAGCATAACAAAATTTTCTAGACTGAACATCTCATTTTCATAGATTGTTATGAGTTGACTAGCATAAGCTAGACCATCAACTCCCTCTTTACACTATCTTTGATGGGTGGAACTATCATACCACAATTTTCTAGACAATTTTTTTGGCAAGAGACACTTCCTCAAGTGATTGCATTTTTTTATTGATGGAATCTCATCTGAATGCCCCCTTCTACATGATAGTATTTGATCAAAATGGAAGGAAGATGCAAATTTATTCTAAGTCTAGTAGTGAATATAACATATGAAACTATTTGGTATTTGGTTTGGTATGTACTCTCAATTTCATACTTTGTATCATGGATATTTGGGATGCTTCATGGATTCCTGATCTACCTTATTCCATATTTTGGTGGTCTGATGTTATTGGGTGTGCAAGTTAGAAGGTTTTGTATATCAAATTTTTGGTTAACAGTGAAGAATAATAGTTTGGTGTAGTTGATCCTTATCTAGATATAATGGATCAATTTTGGGGATTTTTTTTGTGATCGAGGATAATTAGCCAACATGTGGGATAACATGTGATTGACTATTTTGGTTTGCATTGGTGTTTGCATTCAGATCTACCTGACTGATTGTGTAGGTTTCATTATTTTATTAAGTGTTCTTGAAGCCGATGTGTAAGTGAAATAATCTCTTGCTATAGATATATAAGCATGTTTGGGAAATATTCAATTTATTGGGATCAAGCTTAAACATGAAAATGTTATTGGGTTAGCACATATAAGGATTCAAAGTATGCATAACCTTGAAATCAACAAGAAATTCACCATAACATCGAATTAAGCTAAAACAAGTTTGCACCCTATGAAGTCTTGTTTGATTTGCTCATAAAATGGATTGTGGATGTGATCTCTCTCAAAACACAACCATAGTAATCCCCAAGTGATAAATCTTTCTTTATTGTGGATGAAAACTACAAATGCAAGAGGTAATGTATGGATGAAGAGCTCAAGAAATAGTATGAAGAACTAGTCTCAAGCTTTCCATAATGAAGATTACGCTACTATGAGATGGAATGAAAGAATAAAAGTAGATTCATTTACCAATTATCCTAATATGTAATAGCTAATGGATTAATATTTTAAAACTAAGATTATGAAGCATGAAAATAACTATGAAATTCTAGAGCTATTCTAGTATGATAATAATGCAAAAATGAGAGATGAATTGCAAGAAGAAAGGTTTCCTATTTATAGATTTTTGGAGGGAAGAGAAGGGCTTGGATGAGTTGGCACCTATGTGGTATCCACATAGGAGCAACATACGAGAAACAAAGGCTTAGAAGAGAGGTCAATTTGGAGCATTTAAGGTCTGAGTGGCTCAAGGTTGCTAACACATGTGTGAGAAACCTTAGGGAAATGTGTGGGGGACAAGAAGGTAGTTGCATTTAAGAGAGTTGGGTGGCTCTCTTGGGATGGGTTTCTCACACGTGTGAGCATTCCATTAGCATTAAAAATTTTAGGAATTAACTTTTAAGTAGGATTAGTGGGCGATTAAGTGATAAAGTAGGTTTAGCAAGTGGGATAGGTAGGAGAAGGGTAGGCTTCTAGATTGGATTAGTAGGTTTCTAGGTTGAGTTTAGATTATCATTCAAATTAAATTTTAATTAATAATAGTTTAGAATAATTAGGGATATGAGGGAATTTTAATAAATATGAATTTATTAAAAAGGTATTTTTGTGAGGCAAATGTATTTAAAGTGAATACATTGGGATAGTATTTAGATTGTATTTAAATACTTAGAAGGGAACTATTTAATTGATTAAATTAAATAGATAGATGAATATAGGAGTTTTTAATTAAATTAATATTTTTGGATGTCCACATTTTTCCCCTTTTTGATGTGGCACCACAAGTGGTGTTGCATCAAAGAAAAGAAAATAAGTTTCCCTAGAATAATTTAGGTGTCTAGGAGTCATGCCAAAGTGACGACAATGTGAGGTTGTGCCCCCTTGAGAAAAGAACGCAAAAAGCAAAACATTGTGGAATTTTATCTAAAATGACAAAAACCAGAGGGAGAGAAGAAAGAAAGAAATGGGTTTGAAAGATTGATGGGAGAGTGATTAAATATAATCCTTTTTGATAAGAAGAATGCAGTCATGAATCTAAACAGAGCTAATAGGACTTGGGGATTAAATTGACTTAATGTTGGCGAGCACACCCTAGTTTTACATTACAAGAGGAGGTATGCATCATGTGTTAGAAAATATAGATGACATGGTTCCTTTGTGTGGACTAGAAACATAGACAAAGGAGTTAGTTTTAGTAACATAGACGTTGATCAGGCAGAGATGATGAAACTAATGCAGTGACACTCATAGGGAGACTGAGTACACCCAAGGCATTGTTACAGACTTGGTGGAAAGTAAACTAGAACCCACCCCTAGGAATCTAGGCATTATCATACACATAAGTAAAAAAGTTGTACTAAAACACTAACAAGTAGATCATACTACAAATGATACATCTATCAGTAGACACTATTCACAAAATGCCAGAATATAGGAGATCCACATAGTTATGATTAGGTTTTGATTGACGCAAAACGATAAAATCAACAAAAAAGCCTCGTGACCAAGTAGTCATTCAATCCAAAGTTCTTTCCATGAATGGGATTATGTGATAAAAGATTTGATAAGTCTACAAAGGGAGGATACACCTTCACGGTCCAAGGTTGGATTATATATCAAAGTGGGTATTCATTGGAAATAGCTATGGATAGAAAAAGGAGAAAGGAAATTCGATGTTGGAACTGATTTTGTGAAAATCTTTTGGAGTCACTATGTCTAGGCAAAAAACTCAGTGTAATGGGGTTAGGCTCAGGGGATTGGGATGAAGAGATGCGATGGGTGATAGTGGATTAGAATGGGGTGGAACTGGATTCAATAGGATGTAGGAGGATAGCACTTAATTGAGAAAGATGATGCTAGGTGAATTAGAAAAAATGGGAATGCGAAGGGTGATGGATATGGAGCAGCTGGGATTGGGATTGGGATTGGGATAACCTAAAAATTTTGTAGGATTTTTCTGGGATTTATGGTGTGTTTTGAGATTATTTCAAATTTTTAATGTTTTTGGATTTTTTAAATTTTCTACTATACAAGAGGAGGTGCGAGAGTTCTTTATTACATCAATATACAATGAAAGGATCAAAGCTCAGGAATTGGGATAGTGGCAGGATCAACAGGAGAAAGTAGTAGGAGAAAGGGGATATAAGTAAGGTCCAAGGGGTTATGGGGAGGTTATTTTCAATGCTAATTGAGATGAAAATTAGATCTTTGAGTGAAAAGATGGCTGAGGAGAGGCTAAGGAGGTAGCTCTAGGAGCGTGTTAGGATCGACAAATGGCCGACACAGTGGACAAAGGTGGCATATTTTGATATTGTAGCTGTGTATTTAATGTTTAATGCATTTAATGCTTTTGGGAGGGGTTAGGTGGGCAATTAATAGGGGAAATTTAATTTTGGACTACAGATGCTGGCTCATGAACCACCATCTATGAAGATGGTGATCCCTAGATTAGAATCTATGTAGATGTGGGTCTAGCATCCACATCTTCAAAAATGTGGATCAGGGATTAGAAAGGCAGAGATACCAATATATGGATCAACGTCTTCACCCAAACCGATGTCTTCTCTGAAATGGGTAGACACCAAGGAGACGAGGACACAAGGACCACCTTCTTGCACTGGGGGTGGGGGCTGGGAAAAGGCCTAGGGGTATGATGCCCTAGTTAGGGAGGTTTTGGATATAAATGTGTATGAGGAATTATTCAATCTACAATCACTCACAAACATGAAATTGTTAGCGGGTTAGCATATGAAATTCAAGTGAAATGAAAGCAAGCAAGAAAACATAAAAAGTATCCAAATATCATTGGATAGAGCGGAAAAAAGTTGCACCTAAGAGGATTGTTTGATTTGCTCTCTTATGGGAATGTGAATGTGCTCTCTCAAACACAAATGCAATGGATCCCCTAGTGGATTGATTGTGATCAATGCAAGATTAGATGAAGAGAGAAGGATTCAAGAACTAGTATGGAGTGACTAGGCTCAAACTTCTCCCAATAATTAAACTACTATGATTGGAATGCAAGAAAATTCAAGAAACTATGATTGATTTTAGCCAAAAAGAAACCTAGCATGTGACTTCTAAGTGATTTAAGCATGGAAAGCATAAAAACTAGAAACTAGGAACATAAGCATTGAAAATAACTATGGATTCTAAAGCAATTCTAGCATAATAACAATGCACAATGAGAGATGAAAATATGAGAGGAGAAGGCCTCTATTTATAGAGTTTTTGGAGAGAGGAAGAGGCTTGGATGAAGTGGCACCTATGTGGCATCCAAATAAGAGCCACATAGGAGACACATAGACTTGAAAAGATGGCCAATTTTGAGTCAAAATTGGCATTTAATAATGAGTAGCTCAATATTTCAAAAGGGGAGACAAAATTATAAGAAGGAATTAAAGAAGAATGGGTGCCCATTTTAGAGATAATTTCCCCATGTGGGTGAGCATTCCATTAGCCTTAAAAAGGTTAGGAATCACCAATTAAGCATGGTTAAAGGACAGTTAGGTGGGGAAGTATACTTAGGAAATGGGGTGATGGGAGTAGGATAGGAATAGGGTAGGCTTTAGGGTAGGATTAACAGGTTCCTAGCTAGGGTTTTGGGGTATTATTCAAATCAAATTTGAATAAATTATGGTTTAGAAGAATTAGGAAAATGGAGGATTTAAAAAATGTAAATTTATTAAAAAGGGAATTTCATGAGACAAATATATTTAAATGAAATACATTAGAATAACATTTAAACTATTGATAAATGAAAGTATTTAATTGATTGAATTAAATAGTTAGAGGAATAAGAGGGAAAATAATATTAATAATAATATTAATATTTTTGGACATCTACATTTTGCCCCTCTTTAACGTGGCATCACAAGTGACATTTCATCAAAGACAAGAAAATGAGTTGCCCCAGAGGAAAAGGGTTTCTAGGAGTCATGCTGAAGCAACGATGGTACAGGGTTGTGCCCCCTCGAGAAAAGAACACAGCGAAGACAATGTTGTGGGATTTTCTCAAAAAAGAATGCAACATGAAGGAGGAAGGGAGAGGAGGTAATAAATAGAAGCCTTTTAAAATGCAACTAAGAATGTAAATGCAAGGATGAAATTAAATGCAACTAATGAGCTTTGGGGTTCCATTTGTGTGAAAAATATGGAGAGCACATCCGATTTTGATATTGCAATAGGAGGTATGCATTAGGTGTTAGAAAATATAGATGACAAGATTCCTTTGGGTGGACTAGATACTCAAACAAAAGCACACTGCAAAAGACACATGTATTAGTAGCGACCAGTCACAATGCACCAAGATATAACAGATCGAGGTAGTGGTGAGTAGGTTTGAATTGACACAAAAAGATAAAATCAAAATAGAAGGCCTCATGACAAAGTAGTCATTTGGTCCAAATTTCTTTCCATGAACATGATTGATGTGATGAAGGATTTGATAAGCTGACACCAAAAGGATGCATTCTGACGGGCAAAGATTGGATTTGATTTGAGAAAAGAGATTCACTGGCAAAAGCTGTGAACAGGATGGAGAGCAAGGACAGTCAGTCACAAAATTGATCTGGTGAAAATAGTGTCGCAGTCGCATGAGTCAAAGCGTTGTTGAAAATGAAGACTTGGAATGAATCGGAAAGAATGAAGTGTTTATTGCATGATTTTTGAGAATATTTGATATTTTTGGAATTTTTAGAATTTTTTTTTATTTTTCACAATTTTTAAATGTTTTTGAGATTTTATGCATATTCAAGCTGTACAACAGGATGATATATACAAAAATATATATAGGGGGGAAAACAGGGGTGGGAAAAAAAATTTCGGGGAAAACGGGGGCTATAAGAGGGGCTGGGTGGTTAAAGAAGGTCATTTGTGAATAGTGAATAGTGAAATTTGAGCTCTGGAGTGAAAAGATGAAAGACAAGAGGATGAAGCGATAGCTAGGAGAGCGCATGCGCACACATGGGAGGCCCGCTGAGCGACCAGTACCGGTGAATAAGCTATCTGAGACCATATATTTATTGCTAGTAAAGTTATTTAATGCTTTGGGGGGGTAGATGGGGCATTAATGAGGTGAAATTTGAATTTCAGACCAGAGACGCCGATTCTCAAACCAGCATCTGTGAGGATGTCGATCCCTGGATTGACGTCTTCACAGATGTCGATCCCCGGATCAGCATCTCCAGAGGTGATGGTGCCAGACCGACATCTTCAAAGACGCTGGACCTAGACCCATGTCTTTAAAGATGGTGGTCTACAAGAAAGGACACCAGAGACATCGATGTATGAACTGACATTTCTGGCTGAGCCGATGTCTGCGACTAAAAGGGCAATCACTGAGAGGGAGGGAAAGGGAGGGACCTGGCGGGGGCTGGGGATGGGTCGGCAAAAGACCTAGGGACAAGATGCCCCACTTTGGGAGGGTTTAGACTAGGACTAGAAGAAAAGGTGACTGACATGGTGGATATTTGAAATTCTTGCAGGAGCAGTTCCCACCATTGGGATCGCGAGAGCATTGGCCTCTTACCATGGAGTTGGAGTTGCAACTGACGGAGGATGACTAGGGGTTATTAGCTGTAGTTGGGTTGGACTATGTGCCCCATTGGCCTAGGATATGAGTGCATAATGGGATGATGACCACGTTGACCGAGCGGTGGAACAGTGACACCACTACCTTTCACTTTCCTATTGGAGAGGCAACCATCACTTTGGAGGATGTCTGGCAGATTCTGTGGATACCTATCCGAGGGGTGATTCCTCGATACTGGTTGGAGGATAGTGACCATTATATGGAGATTGATTTTAGGTGGCCGATGAGGCAAATTCTGACATACCAGACTTGGATGCCTTGGCAGCGAGCAGTTGACAGGAGATTGCGGTGGATAGCTCTTTATCTGGCGGGATTGATCAGGGGACGTAAGCTAGCTGATCTGGTAGGACATGGTTTTGGCATGGGATGGTCATGGGTGCTAGCACAGATGCTAGAGAGAGGAGGGGGCCTCTTATTGCTGGGGGTATGTTGTCCTAGGACAGCTATACTATGATCTACACATGGCTGCGTATCGCAAGGCACGCAACATGGGTACTAGAGTGACCTTGATGTTAGTTTGGGCTTGGGAGCACATTGAAGTATTCCAACCTATGAGAGTTAGGGAGTCATGATAGCCTAGGGATCCCTATGCCTACAGATACAGGCTTCCCTTGAGGTACACCTCCGTCGGCTAGACTGGATATTGGCGGTGACTTTTAGATGAGGTACAGGTTTTCCGCTAGACCCCATAAAGACTATGTGAGCCATGTGGGGCTATGGACTGGGCGGCAGGAGTGGAGGATGATTTTGAGGACTTTCTATACCTTTCATACATTCAGACCGATTGCTTTCTATTGGGGAGGACCATCCATCAGATAAAGAGGTATAGACCATCCAGGGTCATGCGATTGTTTGGGCTGCAGCAGGGAGTGGTGGCAGAGGATGCCTTACATCCTCATGTCACCAGGGAGGTAGGGACATGGGGGAGATACACAAATTCTCTCACAGTGAGGGCATCTTGATGGGACATGGTATGGATTGATTTTGTGGGGCGAACAGACATTAAAGATGCGGGGATGACTCCAGAGTACACAGCATGGTGGGCTGCACACACACCATTGAGACTGACGGACCCAGCTCAAGTGGTTTCTCATGAGCAATCGACGGGGAATTAGATGTGGATGATGGGACAGATATCAAGGATGCCCCAAATACCTAGGCAGTAGGTTAGAGGAGGAGGCCACAGAGATGGGTGAGACCTTAGACAGAGGGACAGGTAGTGGCAGGGAAAGATCAGGGGCCACAGGGGCCCCCACCAGCACAGGCATAGGTGCAGCCATAGGTACATGCGCAGGCACTATAGGTACAGGGGCCATAGGGGCCACCCATAGGATACGTAGCATAGGAGACCTATGATACTATCATCACAGAGTGAGACAGTCTTTAGATGGAGTACACTAGATTGCAAGGTTTACTAGACATGGCGGTGGTGTCTGACACAAGTCTGCACACAGAGATTGCCCGGATAGAGGGGTTACTCACTGTGGAGATAGCATAGGCTAACAGGGTAGAGGGTGCACTAGACACTCTTCAGGGTAGGGTGGACTCGGGAGAGTTTTATATGGTGGACCTGACGCAGGATGCTGGAGAGCTGCGTACCTAGATAGGTACTCTTACAGGCTAGTTGGATATGCTGACCCTGCAGATGGAGTAGGCTACTAAGAAGATTGTGGCATTGACCTCAGAGAGGGATGCAGCACTATGATGGGTGGAGGTATACAGGGCTGAGTGTGACATCGCCATATAGGCAACTATAGCAAGTGGGGTCAGGTAGGTGGTCGCTGAGGCATTCACAGCTCATAGAGATGCAAACAGGGAAGGTAGGGAGGCATCCCATTATAGAGCACTCTACCATCAGCTAGTTCCCGAGGAACAGAGAAGAGACTACTCAGAGAGGTCTCATTCTCAAACCACAGTGTGGACTTTGACATCGCAGGGATCAGTGGGGATGCCACCACATCCACCACCAGAGTAGGGAGGTCGATCATCACAGCCACCAATATGATTCGTCAGAGGATCAGATAAGACACAGCTTTGTATTTTTTTTGAGATTATACATGTATATTGGCACCGAGGTGCATGTGATGTATTTTATTGACAGACATTGATATATATGATTAATGAGGAATCTTATGATACTTATGATGTATGATCTATATAATGTGTTGATGCATACGACATGAAAACTGACATTTGATGCTTGCAGGATGTGATGTATATGGATGACCTGAATATGTATATATGATGTATGACTTATATGTGTGTGTGTGTGTGTGTGTGTGTGTGTGTGTGTGTGTGTGTGATGTACTGACGTGTGTGGATGTAGGATGTGATGTGTTTTTATGATGTATGCAATATATATGCTGATGTTTTATGAATGCCAGATGAACCTAAATGATGTTTTAACAAATGCAAGACTAAAATGAATCTAAATGAATTGATTATGCAAGTGGTACATGAATCTAAATGTTG
>MU225692.1:4000618-4045796 GCA_018584345.1 Thuja plicata
CAAATTTGAATAAATTATGGTTTAGAAGAATTAGGAAAATGGAGGATTTAATAAATGTAAATTTATTAAAAAGGGAATTTCATGAGACAAATGTATTTAAATGAAATACATTAGAATAGTATTTAAATTATTGATAAATGAAACTATTTAATTGATTGAATTAAATAGTTAGAGGAATAAGAGGGAAAATAATATTAATAGTTTTGGATGTCTACAATAAGAAAGAGGGCTAACATGATTTTTCCATGGTTGTAGGAGCAGTTTACACTGCTGGGGTCGAGGGAGCACTAGCTGCCCACGATAGAGTTGGGAGAGCAATTGACAGAGGTGGAGTGGGGGTTAGTGTCTTTGATCGGGTTGGATTATGTGTATCAATGTCCTAGGATACAGAAAAATAATGAGATGATGACTGCGCTAGTGGAGAGGTGACATAGTGATACAACCACCTTTCACCTATCTACTAGAGAGGCCACAATTACTTTATTAGATGTGTGGCAGATATTGAGGGTTTTGATCAAGGGACTAGTACCACAGTACATTCTAGAGGATTTCAAGCATTACATGCAGCTTGCCTTTAGGAGGCTGATGGGAAGGATACCCCAAGATCACACTTGGATGTCGTGGCAGGTGGTGACAGAGAGGAGGCTAAGGAAGATTGCACTGTTCCTGGTAGAGTTGATTTGTAGGTGGAGGCTGGCTGATCATTTTGGACATGGTTTTGGTATAGAATAGGCTTGGGTACTAGCAGAGATGCTAGAGCTTGGGATGGTCTTTGGCTGGGGATATGTCATTCTCATCAAGTTATACCATGATTTGCACATGTGCGCATATCATAGGGTACACAATATGGGGAGAAGTGTGACCTTTCTATAAGTATGGACATGGGAGCACATTGCTATGCTTTGACCGTTGCATCTTCAAGAGGCTCATCAGCCAAGAGAGTTATACACTTGTTGGTACAGTTTACCTCTATGCTACACTTTAGTAGGGTAGACTTGATGTTGGAGGATGATGATAGAGGAGATCCAAGTTTTTTGCTAGACTCCCTTCAAAGGATGCAAGCCATGGGGCATGATCGATCGACAAACATGGGTAGAGGATGGTAGACATGAATTTTTATACCTGTCATATGTGTTGATAGATTTCTTTTTTCTAATTGAGAGGTACATGCCCTCTCAAGTGATGAGATAGTTTGGGTTGCAGCAAGGTGTGGTGGCAGAGGGTGATCTACATCCTCATATGACCGGGGAGGTGGGGGTATGGGGTCAATACACATGTGCATTGATCGTGAGGACTACTTGGTAGAAACTAGTTCCTGTGGCATGGGTTATGAGGCCTGACATAGAGGATGAAGGGATGACTGTAGAGTATGTGACATGGTAGACAACACGTATACTAGTTAGAATAATAGATCCCACATAGGTTTCTACACATGAAAAACCTATAGGTTATCTGGATATTGATTATTTTACTACAATGGGGGATGCCCTAGAGTCATCAACAATAGGGGGAGACAGAGGAGAGACCCAACGATACAACCAAGGAGAGTATAGGCCAGTACAGATGTATAGGATGGGGCCCCAAAGGTACAAGTACATGCATACATATCACCATAGGTAGTATAGGTACATGTACAACCACAACCTGTATAGCTGCCATAGGGACCATATGTGCAGGCACCCACAGTATAGGTACCACACATGGTGGTAGCAGGAGGATCAACACATGAGACATATGATACACTTGAGGCTGAGCTACAGAGGGTTAGGATGATTTTGGAGACAGAGCGCCAGGATCACATGACGACACAGGTTGAGAGAGACAACCTGTAGACTGAGGTAGGTAGGGTTAGGGAAATTCTAGAGATAGAGTGCTAGGATCATGCTACCACACAGGGTAAGAGAGGAAGCCTAGAAAATGAGGTAGGCATGGTACATGGGTAGATGAAGGCCAAGAGAGTGAGGGCTGATAATGCCCAAGTTGCACTACACACCCTTTAGATGAGATTAAACTCAAGAGAGTTTATCATGGTAGAGGAAACACCATAGAATGAGATGATGCTGAGGGGAGAGGTGGAGCCTTTGACAAGGCAGATGGAGACTTTGACTAATCAGGTCAATAGTTTGACTGAGCAGGTGAATACCCTGATAGTACAAAAAGATGAGGCATGCAAATGTGTCAACACATACAGGGGGAGAGGGACATAGCCCGTCAGGAAGCCATGATAGGGGGTTCTAGGAAGGTGATGATTGAGGCATTTGTTGCACACAAGGATGTAACTAGGAGAGGAAAAGAGGAAACTTACAATATAGGTTTATATTTTGAGGTAGTTCCTGAGGACCAATGAAAATCTATATACATAGAGCGGTGGCAGTCATAGAGTACTAGAAGAGAATCATAGGGATCAGTAGGGATGCCTCCCCGCCCACATAGATGGGATGGGGGAGATAGGGACATTCATAGCCTTCCTCATGAGTTACTTAGCCTTAGGGCACACATTTTTGTAGTTTTTTAATGAGATGTATATGAATTATGACACCTAGGTGCATTTTGATGTATTTACGATGAGGAACTTATATGTAGGCTAGATATTTTATATGATATGATGGACTTTGACTTATATGACATGTGATGAATATATGCATTTTGATGGTTTCTATATGTGATGTATTTGTGATGTTTTTTTATATGCATATGAGAGTACTAACTGTGGTGGTGCAAGATGTGATGTTATGATATGATATGTTTACTAATACACTATGATATAGGACATTATGATTTGATATGATTTATGATATTGCAGGATGTGATGTTATGTTGGATGCATGATGTGCGAATAGATATTTATTGTTTTAAAATGTATATGATGGATGTATGTGATGTTTTTATGATGCAAATGTATGAAATGAGGATGGTTAATTAATGATCTATGATGAAATGATTTAATGAAAATGCATTAATGATGTGTGTGAGCTATAAAAACTAGTGGTTAAAAGAACACAAAGCTAAACTAAGCATTCAAAACAAGTAACCAATTACCACATATAATATTATACCCAAAAGATAACTAAAAACATAAATAAAAGCCTAAGAGTATGAAAACCTCCCAAACTAAGTATAATCTCCCTTTCATGTGTAGATTCAGTTCAAGATGGCTTGGATGTGTGCTCAATAGATGCTTCAAGATTCAAGAGATTGGGTAAGTGTTGCTTCTAGGATGATTTGGGAATTATAAGGGTGCAATGGATGTTTTTTGGCTCTTAAATGGACATTATAACTTTGCATGAAATGTGGATGAAAATGGAAGAGTGAAGGGGTCAATTTATAGACAAATGGAGGGAGAAATGGAGCTTCAAGATGAAAACTTGAAGAAGGGTCAAGATGAATTTGAGGGAGAGCACATGGATTTTGCTTTCTCAAATGCCTCTCATTATGACAAGTGTCACAAGGAGAGAGATTTGGAAGAATGGGGGAATGTGACCATTTTAGGAGATGTGAGAGGGGAAAAAGATGTAAGAGATGGATGAAGTGTGTAAGAAGGATGTAAGAGTATTTAAGGAAGACTTAAATGAATGTGGTTGGAGATCTGAGGGATGTGACATGAAAGTTGACTTTGGGGTTAGGGTTGAGTTCTTAATCCTTGGATTAAGATTGTGCACATTCTTAGGGAGTGATTAGGATTAGGTTTAGAGGAAAAGTGGGGTGATTAGGGAGATGTGATGGGAGGAGAGAGAATGAGTGGAGGGGTTAATTAGTTAATTGTGGTCCATTAACTAATAAGAAATGGTTAGTATGTGTGAACGGGTTGAGCTAAGTTGAAACCATGGGTTAAGTGGTTGAGCATGGTTAGTATAGGGGTTAAAGTTAGGAGCCATGTGCTCAAATTGAATTAAATAGAATATTTAATTCACAAGTGGGATAAAGGGGGATTTATGAATAAGGTTAAACAAATAAATATATTCATTCAACTTAATAGAGGAAAATGGATTTAATTAATTATTAGACTATGTGTTGTCATTTGATAATTAATTGGACTATAGCTAATCAATTGAATTAATTGAGCTAGGGGATAACATAAATTAATTAAATAAATATGTAATTATTTAATCAATAATGTTCTAGAAAGGCACTAAATTTAATTAAATATGTTTAATCAAATTTAGGTGTCTAGATTTTGCCCCTCTTTGACATAGGGTTAGAATAACGCTATTTTGAAGACATTTTAAAATAATAGACGACACAAAGATGTGACTTAGGAAACTAAGTTTCCCCAGACTAACGGAGAGAATAGAATTTGGTTAGGGTGATCCCCCTTGAGAGGGTGGCAGGGAGAAACAACGAAGCCCTAGCAACATCTCGAAAAGAAGGTGAAAAGTGATGGAGGAAAAAATAAAAGGACGAGGGGTAAAGAGAGAGGATTTTATCAAGAAATGGGTAAAATGAAATATAGAAGAAATTTGGAGGGGATGGGATCATCAAGGGGTAGAAAATAAAAGTTGAGGGTGGGCTATATATGGCTGGAAGGGCGACAGAATAGGTTTATTGTGCACTTTGAGCTTATGGAATCCTTTACGATTTTGATCTTTGCAATTTGATGAGATGATCGTTGAGAGGGGGTGACTGAGGCATCAAATGTATGTGGTGCACAACGTACGACAGTACGAGGCATTGGACAGATAGGTAGGCTCAAGAAACCACCTTGGTGTTTTCTATAGCTTTAGAGGGATCAAAAATGCATTTTTGTGAAAGGATCTCCGACGAGAACCCCATTGGGATTAGCAGGAATGTATTCTCGTTAAATGTTGGTCAGGTTAGGGTAGGTTCAAGGGTTTTTTGCGAGAACACAAATGGGAAAGGAGGGTTTGAAAATGTTACGGGATTGTATTCTTGCAAGGATTTTTTGCTAGAACGCATTCCCAGAGCTGTGAGGCATGGGGAGGGGAAAAATGAAGTAGTCCCATGAGGGACCAGGGGTAAATGGAGGTGACATCATGTTGCATGAATGCATTCCCACAACACGTGGTTTAGATACTGGAAATGCATTCTCGCGGTCATGAGAATGCACACCAGATGGACGAGAATGCTAAGAGAAAGGGAATGGGCTAGGAGAATAAGAGGGGGGAAAAGAAATATAGTTTAGCAGGTTTTGGGAAGGAGTAGAAGGGATGATGAGTGCTTGGTTTGTGTGCAGTGGTTCATCAATTGAATTGCACCGTGGGAGATACAGTATGCTATGCTACAGGAAATAGATCACTTTACACCAGTAGACTGGGCTCGGGTCAATGTGATTGGCTTGGGATATGTAGCGTGCATGTCCCATAGCAGGCATACATGGCAACGGTGAGTGTACTATGTGAACGGTGGAGGTCTGAGATGATATCATTTCAACTTCCCATAGGGAGATGAAGATCACACTAGAGGAGGTATACAGGATATTTCAGTTGCCCATCCAAGGGATAGAGGTGGTGGTAGCTCCTGTGATACGAGATGAGGCCCTTATAGCATTGGTTGGATCAGGTGCCACACTCCCACTGCCTTTGCGGCATGGTCAACTTGCCCTAGACTGATATTTGGATGTGCATTTGATGTGTCAGATATAATTTTATGTATGTGGACTAGTATCAGAGTATATTTCCCCAGACATGGGAGGGACTATAATTACACTTAGCATGATCCCAGTGATTGTGCAGATTATAGATGTAGGAGTACCTATAACATGGGGTACTTTGATTCTCACAAAGATCTACCAGGATCTCCACTAGATAGTTTATCATAGTGGTGGGGGTCACAAGAGGAGTAACGGGTGTACCACCCTACTCCACATGTGGGAATGGGAGCACATAGTCATGCTCAAACTGCTGGGGAGGAGTGTATGATAGGCAGAGAAGCTTGTAGTATAAAACTAGGGGGAGCCATTGACATATCATGTCATGGATCATATAGACTTTGGAGGGTCATTATTGATGAGATTCGAGATGGGATCACATGGAGGCCTGATACATAGGTTGGACCATGGGCAGAGGACCATCTACACCTACCATACACCATGACACCCACATTCCTGATATGGAAATGGGATTACATAGTAGAGCAGTACTGACTAGGCAGAGTGTCTACACAGTTTGGAGTCATGCAGAGATTATAGGGTGCTGCAAGGTGGTACAGGAGAGTGACCCAGGAGAGGGTGTCAGAGTTCAAGACTTCACTAGACAGGTAGGGGTTACTAGTAGCCTAGTGGGGTATTCATCCCGTCTAGTTGGATTGGCAGGGGGCCAACAGATGGGGGGAGTACTCAGGAGTATAGGGATTCTTTTAGGAGACCCTATGTAGTGCGTAGGACAGGATTACCAGTGGAGGCAGATAGAGATGGGAGGGAGGTAGCCTTAGCTGCAATTTGGAGGCTGATGAGAAGGGGATGAGCAGTTAAATAGGTGAGGCATGTACCTATGGTAGTTCCTCAGAGAGGAGCACCTATGGCAGGAGGGAGAGGAGAGGAGAGAGGAGTGGAGGAGAGAGGATAGGAGAGAGAAGTAGAGGAAAGGGTTGAGGAAATTTGGGCAGAGGAGGCTATTAAGGTGGATGGGGGAGAGAAGGAGGTGAGGCCACCACCTGATATGGAGGGGCCCTGATGCAAGAGCATCCTAGGTGTAAGGGCAATCTTGCATCACCCAAAAATATGTGTTTTTCTATTCAATAAGGGCCATTTTGTACAAAGGTGCTATTTTTGGAAACTTACTATTTTTAGTAAGTTGGTCATTTGAACTCAGAATGTTCTAATTTTCCAATTGAAGGTTCATCTTAGTCATATAAGAATGCCAGTTGAATTTCATTGATAGATCATCTATATTGGTGAAGTTATTAAGGATTTACTGTTGAGATTTTAGGGTACAAAACCTTTGAGCTCAATTTTCAGGACATTAGAGGCTCCAGATCGAGGTCAAACCCTGACTAATTGGCACTTTGCAAGTCAACCATTGTAGATAGCGATCTCCCCTTTCCAAAAAGTGGTTATAATAGCCAATCGGAGCTATGGTTCAAAAGTTATGGCTTCCAGAAGTTTTTCTACCTAATCTCATGTTTTATAAATATTTAAAGCTGAGCCTTTTGTAATAAAAGTGAAAAATAATTAAATGCTAAGGGTAGTTGGCCTTAATGGCTAGATTTCTGGAACCTTCTCGGGCGGTGGAAAATTGCCTATTTAAGGAAGGCTCATGGTGTTTTCTAGGGTAGTTTTGGTGTGGTTATTTGAGGCTTTGTCCTACAGATTATTTTAAGGGATGCCCATGTGGCTTTTGATATTGTAATTCTAAAGTTTGTAATTCCACATTTGTGGAGCCAATAATAAGCCAATTTTATGTTCTTGCAAATTTCTGTTGTTTCTCTTTATTTCTGTCGTGTACTTGTGGTATTAAGGGGAGGCCCCTTCATCAGGCCCATAGAGAGGGGATTGTCATTAGGCAGTCATAGGGATTCACTGGTAGAGAGGCTGCGGTCTGTAGAGCTCATGCATGTGACCACTAGTCAGTAGCTGTGGGTTACATAGGGGGAGAGGGATACACTGAGGGTGGAGAGGGCTACACTGAGGTCAAAGAGGGATATCTTAAGGAAAAAGAGAGATCAGGTCCAGATAGAGAGGGATGCTTTAAGGGTGGAGAGAGATCATGCTTGGGAGGATGCAGCAAGCCTTAGAGGATAGGTTCGCGCTTATGGAGGAGAGGGATAGACAAGTGGTGGAGAGGGATTTGTTGAGGGTTGAGAGAGATAGGTTGCAGGAGGAGAGGGATGAGTCACTATAGGAGGCAAGAGTAGAGCTAGAATTTGTCGGCACCAGTTGAGTGGGTGGGCTTGTTAGGGAGGTGATGACACTCAGAGAGCGGGTAGGCAGTTATAGAGCCATGTATCATGTTGCAGTACCACCATCATAGAGAGAGTCATTCAGGTTGGCTAAGGGTTTAGTGGTGTCAGGAAAAGGGGAGGTTTCTCAATCGATAAGAGGCAGTAGGCAGGGAGGAGGGTCGATACCTAGGGTATAGGTACATAGCTAGAGGATAGGGCACACCTAGAGCTCTGGCCATAGTCAGGGAAATAGATAGTCAAGCGGTGGGTCTTTCAAGATGCAGGATGCTAAGAGCTTCAATACAGGAGCCTCTAGGCAGGTACAGGAAATAGGTGCCGGGACAGGGAGTATTACTGGCACAATTAAAGGTACCAGATCAGTAGGAGGCACATTTACACATCTCCAAAGTGCAAGTAGGGGGCAAAGATTCTCACTATTTTCATAGTAGGTGTGAGCGGGATTGAGATATACATTGGGGCCCATATAGGTACCCATTGTAGGGGATGAACATGATGCAGATGAGTAGCCTTGCATGGGGGCCTAGAGGGAAAATGATGTATTGTGATGCTATGCATGTATTTTTGGTTGGATTTAGAGCCCATTTTTGTATGTATATGTACATGAGACACTTTGGATGGACATTGTGGACTTTTATTCTTTCCTGATGTTGGAGCAAGTTTTTGATATATATGATGCAAACTTTTTTGGCCGATATGTATGTGTTCTGAATTTTGCATGTTTATGAATGTATGATATATGCTATATGATGTATATGATGGAATGACACATGGGTGATGTAGGATGTGATGCATATTTATGACATGTTGATTATGCAAGATGGATGATGCTTATATATGATGTATTGACGTGTGTGGATACAAGATGTGATGTGGTGTTATGATGTATGTATTGTATATGCTTATACAATATATATGTAAATGAAAATGAATGGGATGTTTAATAATGCTAGACTAAAAATGACTTAACAATGCAAGATTAAAATGAACCTAAAATGAATCAATGCAAGATTAAAATGAGGCTAAAATTAGTTAACAATGAAAGACTAAAATGTACCTAACAATGCAAGATTAAAAATGCATCTAAAAATGAATTAACAATGCAAGATTAAAATGAACCTAACAATGCAAGAATAAAATGAAGGTAAAATGAATTAACAATGCAAGACTAAAATGAATTAACAATGCAAGATTAAAAATGCATCTAAACATGAATTATCAATGCAAGAATAAAATGAATTAATAATGCAAGATTAAAAATGCATCTAAAAATGAATTAACAATGTAAGATTAAAATGAAGTTTACAATGCAAATGAATTAATGCAACTTATACATGAATGATAATGAAAATAAAAGATGCACCTAAAAGGATGATAATGAAGATGAATAATGCAATCAAGAATGGATGCAATAGTGGGAAGTGGAAATGCAACACATCACTGTCCAACTAGGGTCGGGTTAGTAGTTTGGAAGAAAGGGGATGGGTAAGCATGTACACAATAAGAATTCAGGGGATAGGGGATGTTAGGCATTGGGGAATTTAAACTTTGCATCAAGAATGAGGGATTAGGTGTGTGTAGGATCATGAGGGATTCAGATTAGATGATTAGTGGGATGTAGGATAGGGTTTCTTTTTTGATAGGAATTTTGTTGGGGATATGGGGGGATTTTTCTTGAAGCTTGAGCGAGGGGTATTCTAGGATGGAATAACACCATGTAGTTTGAGCACTTATTTTGATATAGCAATGCTAGAGACCATGCTGAGGTTATTGGGAATATAAGGTCGTGTCACTGGTGTTGCATAGGAATGACGCAACAAACACGCAGGGGTTTCCCCACCATCACACATGAGTCCCTGAGGAGCCATGTTGCAAATGATGCTGGAAAATCCCACAAATAAATGACAGTTCCTAAATGCAACATACGAACCCAAGCGAATTGCATAGGTGCAAGGGTCATGTCGAACTGACTCAGGATGAAAACAAAAAGATCAAGTTCCATATCTATACCATGATATGAAGAATTGTGGAAACCTTGAGGAGGAGAACAACTGAAAGAATCAAGAATGATAGAACCAAAATCAAATTTCAAGATAAAAAATCAACCGCAAGATGCCTTTTTCCAAAGAGATCAAATAATATGGGATACTGATTGGATATAGGTCAGACATGAGGAAGGATACATCTTGCAATAACCTGCTGATGGAGGAGATGTTGACTGGGTAACTGGTGGTAAAAATATGTATTGAGGTTGAATTGGTGAATCAATATTTTCTACAAAGGGACTTGCTCTAGCATACGATTCGAAGTGTAATTGGACCACTTTATGCAAGGAGACCGACTGAGGATGCGAGATATGTAGAGATGCGACCGAACGCAAGACTAGACAGACGTGGACAAGATATGTACAAATAGAAATCACCAAAATCTCAGGGATTGGGGTAGGATGACATATTTACAACAAGTAATGATGTTTATATACAAGACCATATGTACAAAAGCTTAGGATATGATAGGAGGACCATTGTGAATTGATGTGTGTGATGAGGTAACACCCAGGGAGCATGGGAAATGTTGAGGCTAAGGGGGATACGATGAGTGAGATGGAGGTTAATGAGATTTTGATGGATAATGATACGGTCCACTATGTGTGACACCTGATTGCTAGGTTTTTATGACACACACTTGTCCAAGGTGCTTGATTGCCAAGTTTTCACCATTGGATGATTTATTTATTTATTTTATTTTTAAATTTGATTATTTTTTGTGTTATTATTAGGGCATTTGTTTACCAGATTTTCACCAAGATAATGATTTTTTTAGGACTTTTTATACTTTTTATGGATTTTTCAGATGACTAGAATGTATAATCCAAGTTTTAGGCATAGAAGTGCCTGAGATGAATGATTTTGATGGGATCATTCATGGGTTCTCCTTTTAGGGTAGATAACTGATATGCCCCAGAACCAAAGCATGTAGTGACAATGTAGGGGCCTTGCCATGTGACCTTGAACTTCCCTTTCTTTTCTCAATCTGTACCCAATTTCTAATTTTATTTTAGTACTAGTTGTTGGGATTAATGGGAAGTAGTACTGAGAGGGGAGGGGTGAATCAGTACCTCTTAAACTTTTAGCACTTTTCACCTTTCTTCATTAGAAATCAATCTTATTGTAATACCGACCAAATCTGATGTTATTTCTTATGCATGTAGTATTAATTCATAAACTTAATTGTATGCAAAATTCATAGAAACATTCATGAAATTAATAGACACATAACACAAGATATGATATCACAGAAAAATCTTGTTAGGAAGTAAAAATTGCAGTGGGGATGGCACCCACAAAAATTCACTATCTGCAGAATGGAAGGGAGCTGATTAAGGCTAACAATTTGATCACTTTTGATGATGTACCCTATTAGGAGTATTAATGTAGAGACCTGTTAAGATCTACTCTGGTAAGAGATTTAGCAACACTAATGTAGTGTGCACTCAGTTAAGAGATTTACAATAGGGTTGTTAAACCCACCTTCCTTGAAAGGATTCCTTAAGTGTACCCCACTTGTTAGAATGTGTACAATATGTATGACCTGAATGTATGCAATCTATAATTGCTGAATATAGTTCCATTAAAGCTTGTAGTATATGAATATCACCTATAGTGATTAATTAATACCTTTTCCTATTTTTCGGTAGCCTTGATTCTTGTTCTTAAAAATTGATTTGATCATTTTCTATGCTTCTGCATGAATTCTCTTGTCTGAACCTTAGATGGTCTCAGAGGCTAAAATTATCATCAAACAACATGTTCACAATTGATTGAGCATCTATTTATACAATTTCTTTGATGTATTTTAGAATCATGCATTACAATGTTAACTCTATATCCAAGGTATACAACTTGACCTTGATCCTTTAGTTTGCATTTTTTAAATCAATTAAACTGATAAAAAAATAATAATTACATTTCTTTTGCCTCACGTAATAGATTTAAAACAAATCAAGAAGATAAATATAAAACTTCAGTCATTTATTTGATGTGGAAAGTCAGATCCACTTTTTACGGGATGTAACTGACTCTAGGTATCTGTTTGTCAGTGTGAACTAAAATTCTGTTAGTGTTCCTTCTTTGAAATGATTGTCGGGTTCCTTCATCTATCAGGTTCTACTCTTGAATATTTTTTTGGGTTGTACAGTTGGTTACTCGTTGGGTTCCTTTGTCTTTTCTGTCATCGGGTAACACTAAATAGTGTTGTGTCAAGATGCTTTGTACTTAGAAATATTTGTAACCTTGGCATCAGGTAGTGTTGTGCCCTGTCTATCGGTGTAGTATAAACTGATGGTGTTTATTATGTTTTTCCTTGCATATACTAATGGCAAAATATAATGTCTTTAATCTCCCCTTTGACATTAGTATCAAAACCTGATATGTGCACAATACTAAAGTGTTTAGTATGTACATTATGTATATATCCTTGTCATTATATGACTCCCCCTAACTGTATGCATTAGTATAGTATAAGTATATGTACATGTATACTTGCCTTTGTACTATACATTCCCCCTTTTCATAATATTTCCTCTTTTTAGTGATTGACAGTACATATCATTTCCTCCTTTTTTGATAATCATGACAAAAATGTACAACTTATAAGTTGTCAAAAATGTGATAAAAATGTGCAACTTACAGAGTGTCAAGAATGTGGGAATGACTATTCTTGATATCTTCTATCATTTTCTCCCATTGCTCTTTGAGGAGTTCCAGGGCCATGTTCTCTAGTTTAATCCTGGCATGCATATCATAAATGTTGTCTAGGAGAGACATTTATGGGGTGGCAATAAGTGTTCTTGCCTCTATCATATGGTGTTGCAATAATCTGAGAGTTGGTAAGAGTTGAGCTTGAAGCTCATTCACCTCATCTTTGAACTTTGTTTCTACAATCTATACATCATGTCGCATCTTCCTATCTTGCTTGAGCTCATCATTGTTCAATTTGATTGCATCTTCAGTGTTTGTGAGACCTTGTGCACTGGCTTGAAGATCATCATAAATTTGTGCTATCTTATTGGTATACTCCTTTGTGAGTTGATCCAATGTGCATAATTTTTGTATTAAGGCTATTGCTTTGGAAATTATGGGGTCTAATGTGCTTACCAGTTTAGATAGCTTCACCTTTTTCATGCCACTTCTTGGCTTATTTTCTCTGCTAACTTGAATTCATATTTCTTCTCAAGTCTTGCTTCCATAGCCTTTTCAACATCTATATTCTGAGATGTGATAGCATCGGTGAGAACCACTAATTAATCAAGCATAGGAGCTATTTGATAAACATCTATATCAGATACAATTTACTAGAGTATTCCTTTTGCAACTTCAAGTACCTTTGATTATTTTGTCACCTTTCTTAGCTTATCCTGGATAGCTTTCCTTTCACAAAGTCTAGCAGACTTTGTCAACTTAGTAGGATATAATTTTCTAGAATCGGATACTAGAATCTCAATTATTTCATCTAGAGTGACTGGATTTTTTTTCTTTCTCTTCTTCTTCCTTGAGATTTGTGTAGAAGAAGATGTATGAACTACCACTGCTAGTTCATTTATTTTCTCTAAGATGCTCGGTGAAGGCTTTGTGGATGAAACCTCTTATGCCTTTTTCTTGGGGTCCACCTGTTAGTTAGGTGAAGACATCTCTTCATCAACCTTGAATGTTTCAGTAGATTTCTCTTCTATTTTATTTGGTGGTTCATCTGTCTTTGCTTCTTCACTCTTCTCCTTCTACTTTTCCTCCTCTACTTGTTTTTCTCCTTCTTTATTATGATCATTAGAATTGTCTTGCTAATCATCGGTAGCAACTTGTTCTACACTTGCATCTTTGGGTTCATCTATTTTTTCCTTTATTTCTGCATCACCCTTGTCTATGGGTATGCTTGTATCTGTAGTAGATTCTTAATTTCCTTCTATCGGATTGATGGCCTTCATCAATACTGGCATATTGTTCTGTGTTCACACCTATGCTACATCTAGAGTTGTGTCCTGCTCATTGGTTTGAGCTTGTTGAATAGTGACATATTCATCCTTTTGGATTTTTTCTACAGGGTCAGTCTTGTTATGTCAATGATTGAATTGTCTAGCCATGTCTCATTAACAACATCCATGTCATTATTTCCCAGTATCTTTAGTGTTTGTTGCTTTTATTTATCCTTAAGAGATATGAATATAACATCATCTTCCTTCTATGGATCCTTATCAGAATCATAGTGGGTAATATCTTAAATGTCAAGATCATCCATGACTTTATCTAAGTCAATGGGCTCAATATCCTCCATATTATCAAAAGAAATGTGCTCTAGACTTTATTTTTCTTTTTTCTCCTCTATATGAGGTGTCCTAGTGAGAATTAATGGATTCCCATAGCTTGTTGATTCTGAAGGTAGATTAAGAATTTATTTCCATTTAGCATATGTCACGCTGTCAAGATCTAAGAACTTCCCCTATAGCACCTTGTAGGCTCTTATCTTTTCCACTAATTTTTTGGAATGCTTTTTCATCATTTCTTTTATCTCTTCCATTTTGGATTCGAGAGGCATGAGTGTCACAAGTATCATCTCCCTTTCTTCCTTTTTGAAGTTCAAAGCATAAGACCATCGTGCTGAACTTTTGTCACTCAATGGTTTGGGTAATTTTTTTAGCAAACTCAAATGGTACATATTTGAACTTGACCATAGCCCTGATTATTGCATCTTCTATTTTTTTTCCTTAGGCTCTAGTTTTACCCATTGTTTGATTTTCCTATCAGTCATGGTGCCTGTTATAGAAATTTAATAAGCAGTCTCATCAATTGTTCTAGGGGTTAAGATTTTATTTTCTACTTTAGGCTCATCCTGTTTCAAATCTTCAATGTTGGCATTGGTTCTGACCAGTCTTCTCCTCCTTTTGGTAGGTGTTTGCTTCTCTATTTGATGCTTCCTCTTCTACTTGTTTTTCTTGTTGACAGTCTTTTTTATGAATAGGCCTATTTTTATCTTAGAATTTTCCTCTTCATATGTTCCAAATCTTGGTTTCTTACTATCAAGTGGTTCCTTCAATAGTGCATCAATTAAATTTTTTTCTTGATCTATGTTTATCTCATAGTGAAGTGGTGGTAACCAAGCTGTTCTTGGTACAACTGGTTTAATGTGAGTAAAATATGAATCCACCATAAAGCATATCTCATCCCTATGCTTTTCAATTAATTGTTCAAGGATCCTTACTCTCTCCATCATCTTTTCCTTGAAATCAAGGAAGTATTCAGTCATCACTGAATCAAACTTGTCACCTAATGACTTGATAAGGTCACTTATCTATAATGTGACTGGCTTGGTGGTGTCCCATTTCACTTTTCCAATTGAAGGAAAGTATTCTTGAAAATAAAATAATATACATATTATAAGTGAGCCGAACTTACATGTGCTTGTCTTGGCAGAACTGATTGTTGTCATATTCTCATTAAGTTGCTTCAGTAGGATCTCACATAGATCCATTTGTATTCCCTTTGTGACAATATTGTAAGTTGTGCTTATTGCTGTTGATGATATGATGTTTAGCCTGCTAGCTTGAAAGATCTTGTACCCTATGACACATGCACCAAACCTTAGTTCCTCGTTGGTGATGGTGTTTACCTTAAGTCCTTGGTTATGCCATGTAGCATTGATGAGTTTTTCAACTTCAGGTCGAGAGGGATGCTTGTGAGTTTTTGGTTTGTTGATTATAGGGTAACCTATTACAGCATGTAATACATCCTTTGTAATCTGCTTGGGTTCATCCAACCATAACTTCTGATCATGTATTCTTCTTAGAACTAATCGAAGCCAATCAATTTTGAAAACCCTCATAAAATATAGGGCATTTATTATCCCTTTTACTTTCAAGTGCTTGTGTTCTTCCTTTAGGTTCCCTTGTTCATCACATAGCTTCTTATAATCTTGATCTATCTCCAGATCACCAATCTCAGTGATCTTGTAGTGAATATACAATCTAACGTCTTCTATCAACAAAAACCTAGGTTGAAGTTTTGAAAATGCGCAAGAATCATCATGTTGTGATACAATTTCTAGGCATATCTTGTATTTTTATTTCCACACAAGTGCTATTCTTGATTAGCTTAACGACATTCTTCTTTTAATTTTTCAATTTGGCTATTCTTGAATTCATTGCCATTGTTTTGAATTTAGGGCTCTTTCAAAAATAATAACATAATTCTTTGGTATGCTTGGTACTTACTTTGATCCGTGTAACTTGTGAGTGATCTATTTGGAGTGCGCTGGATCAAGTCAAGGATGATTTGCTAACTACTCTCTTTTCTCTCTATTTTCTCTCTACTATTTTTACTCAATTCATGTGTAAGAATGAAGTGCTTCCATTGATTATTTATAGACTTTTGCCCTAAGTCTGTCATAAATGCTCAACAAATCACCGGGTCATGAAGACAAAGTTCATCGGGTAAAATTTTAAATAACATTCTCGGTGTTGACAGGATTCTTAGGATAGCTATTAAGTTTGTTTCTTTTTCTGATGGATTTCAATGTAGTGTCAAGGCAACATTGTACCTTTTCTTCCTTACTAATGGGTGTCAGTTTACATTAGCGACTTAGCCCTTTTTATTTGTTAACCGATGATTCTCGAAAAGTGTAGACAACTCATCCTTTTATGTTCACTGATGATTTTTGGTATGTGTTTACCAGTGGGGTTGTTTTCTCAGAATTATAACAAGTAACATAATATGCATCTTTATTTATGTAGATTCTGACTATCTATCAATTTGTATAATGGAACTTATGCAAAATATGACTTGGTGCAGTTTAGGTCCATACTTACTTGTTCATCATTAGGCGGGGCTGGTGATGTCACCAGATCCATGGGATGAGGTGTCACCTACTGCATTTCTTGGTATAGATTCATCAATGGTTGAAGCTTTCCTCTGTATTTCCTTTCTTATTTTCTTGATGTCTTCAATGGTGTTACCATTTGCAAAAGTGGCGGTTTCTGTTATTTGGTCTCTGCAGTCCTTCTTTAGATGTCCAACCTTATGACAGTGTAAACATGCCATTCTTGGGTTGGTCCAGCCTCTAGACCTTTTAGTCCATGTTATCATGAAGTTTGGAGCAATGTGACCATATCTACGACATGTTGTGCAGTTTATCCATGTATTGTAATCCCAAATATATGAATTACTGACTCTGCTCGGTTTATATGCATTTTCTTGATTTTTGGGTTTCCATGCTTCAATTTTCTTCTTTTTGTATTCAAGAGATGTGTGCCCATGCATTTTGTAGGTGGGAAAATACTTTTCCATATATGTTTCCTTCTTTGGTTCTTTCACCTTTGATTTACATTCAAATGCTTTATGTCCTTTCTTGCTACAATTATAATAGTGTCTATTGACAAGACTTTGGTGACTGGGTCCGCCAATAGTCATAAGTTGTCACCAGGTATCGAGGTACTGGCCAACTCTACCTACAAAGGTTATCTGGGGAAGTGAGATTCCCTGGGCCTCCAAGCACCTGGGTGTCGGGTCATGATGGTGCAGAGCTTGGTTGAGAGAGGCGACTATTTTTGAGGGGGATAGCTGGTTTCCTCAACTCATTACCTCCGGGGATTCAGGAAGGTGAGGTTTCTCCAAGCATTCTACACTTAGAAAATAAACTAAATACTAAATATTCTATACTATGATATTCTATACTAAATACCGAAGAAATACACAACCATTAGCCCATATTTGGTTAGTAGCAAGGGAAAGGAGGTCATTAATCTACTTACAATGTCAGAGCAGAAGACATGAAAAAAATTTAAACATAAAATACCATTAACTCAAAAGACTAGATGCTAATGACGTCATTTCAAGAACCATCTCTTCTTCATTAATATTTCTTCCAGCCAGCACTGGTGCATGATACAATGGTGGCTCCAAGGGAGCATCTAATTACTGAATGCTTATAGACCAAGGAGCATTGAGCTCTACAATGGGAATGAAAATACTGCTTCTCTAATACTATGGACTGCAAAATCATCAATTTTTCTGACCCTTGGAAAAGGGCCAGACTTACTATTTATACACATTTTCATCTAACCCTAACCCTAACCCTATTTTACATTATACTAAAATAAAATATATTATCTGAGGGCCGGTACTACCTGTGCCACCCTACAAAATACCTTTAGATGAAATAGGCCTGACCTATTAGAAGAATAAGACAAGAAGGCAGAGTGGAAGAATCAGCCTAGAGAAGAGAGCCAAGAAAGAGAAGGAAGAAACTTGATCCCCGGGGATCAAGGCTACGTGCCTCATAAATGGGAAATGAGGTGCCCTGTCTCCAATGTGCCAGGTGTACATCCAAAGCAGGACCTTGAGAAGACCATCTCTCAGAAGACCAAATACTGATCTGACGCTCGTCAATGTAGCCAACTACCCTTTGAGAGTCTTTATTAACCGCTTCTAAAAATAACTGGTCAGCCTCAAGGACTGGGACACGGATCACTCGAAAGAATACAAAATTTAGGATCTAGGACTCCGAGATCCAGGAACTTACATTCTGAAAGAATAAAGAATACAAAAATGTTTGGGTTTTCTCCAACCTCCGGAGAAACTTTATTGTTGTTTGTTGTCATTGAAGGTTTGGAGGAGGTGAGAGATTTCATCCTTGTCAATCTCTCTAAGGCCAGACCTCAATTTGTTCCCCTAGCTCCAGAATATTCCTCTTGAATTCATCAGCCATTTTTGCCGCATCATGACCACTAAGGATCATGCAAGTTAGCCCTGTCATTTGAGTCCCATCCAGTCCCTATGGGGATTGATATCTGGACTCCATTAATTCATCGAACTTACCCAAAATGTACTCCTCCGGAGTGCATGTATCAGTGCTAAATTGGTCAGCTCCGGAGACCTTTGTGACAAATGCCTTGTACATATTTGAAGAATACTGAACCGCATTGATTTTATCATGTAGAACCCCTACCAATTTCTTGAGCACCTCCAATGTGAGGTCAAGTCTAGAGTGTTGGGTTCTCACAAAATTGAATGATTCTTCTCCTAGAATCCCAAACTCAGAGACCATCTCTTCCCTAACGCTGAGGAGCTCCTCTATTTGTACCTTCCATGCTTCGTATTTCTCCATATCACACTCCCATATGTTAAGGATAGTTTTTTCCTTATGTAGAACCTGTCGCACCGCATATAAATCTGGGAGGGTAGATACTAGGAAGTGTCGGGTGTTTCCTACCTGCAGAGTGACCCACTCATCGACCGCTTGGGCCTTCTTCTTCATTTCTCACAGGGAGTCTATGTCACTATGGGGTAATGGCACCTCAGAAGTGTAGGCCTCCGGGGGAATGGTACTAATAGGCTGGGCCAGCTCAAGAAGCAATCCCATAAGGTTTGCTGTCTCTTCCTTTTTATCTTTGAGCCTTTGGGCCTCCTTTTCATATCTAGCCTCCATGGCTATCGTTTCCTCCTTTAGCAGGTTCACTTCGCCCTATTTACTTCTTTTTCCTAGTGATATCTCTATGATATCATAATCTTCAGCCTCGACAGTTGCCTCATCAGCGTCTGGGGGAGGTGTTGCTATGACCACAACTATTTCTCCTCCTGGCCCAGTTTGAAGAGTATGAACCATCTGGGATTTCTTGGCCTTTGGTGGTCCTTGCACCTGAGCCATCATTTTGGCTAGGGAGAGGTGAACACTGGGGGTGGACAAAGCTTTTCTTCTCTTTCTTTCAATCAACCACTGAGGTGGCAGGGATGGCTTGTTCACCAAAGTTTTTTCTTCTAGTTCTTCCCTGGTGTCATGTTGCTGTTCTTCCTTAGTGGTGTGAGTCTCACCCGCCCCTTTCTCTTTGTCTTGGGTTTTGTTAGGAATATTTCCCCCAATGACATTTATTTCCTCTATCTTGTCCTTTGTATCTTTGGCTTCATCTAGACCTTCATTAGCTATCCCGGGGGTTTCCTCCTCCTGTTGTTCTTGTTCTTTGGCCTCTGTCGCTAGGATTTCTTCTTCTCCTGGTATATCCTTTGGCAATGGGGGTGGTACCGGGCTGAGATTTAACGTTTGTGTCATGGTTATTACCTACCCAAAGGTCACTCCATGGAGTGGCACTTGGAACATGGCGGCTAAGGTTACGGTCTCTCTCATAGGTCTGGTTCCCTTAGTGGATGTCATTTTTTCACTCTACTTTTGTTGGTCCACCCCTGCATCTTGCATCTCCAAAAATTCAGTGGTGATCTCCTGCTCTATCTCCTCTTCTTCCATCTATTCCTCTTGCTCTTGTGCAGGTCTTCATTCCTCAGCTTCATCTTCTGCTGGGACTTCAGCCTCCATTTTCTTGATGTCCCCCTGGAGATTATTGAACTCGTCGGTTGCAAAAACATCATCAAACTCATCCTATGGAGGAGAGTTGTCTGAGACATCGACAGGTTCTGTTTCCTTTTTCAGCTCTGGGGAGTCAGAAGAAAGGATCTCAACTTGTGGATTCTGGGGCATCCCCAACTCTAGCTCCTTCTTGGGCTTTGGGTTATGCCTCCTCCTTATCCGGGTAATCAAGGGTGGCCCCGCATCCCTTATTTCTGCTTGCTCCATCAGATCCACCCCTGTTGCCTTAACTATCAATGCTGCTAGTGAAGGGGAGGATGGAGGTCGAATTGGTCCGACCATAAGCACCAGGGTAGCTAGTTGTGTGACTAGCTTCTCCTTCATTTGTTGTGAGGCTACTACCAATTGCCTTATTTGTTCTTTAATAGGGACTTCTTGCACAGTGGGAGTTGTTTCTACCCCTTTTCCTTTATCTACTCTTTGTGAGGAAGTGTCAGCCCCTGGAGTTAACTTTGGTATCGGCTGGGCCGCTTGGCGGATGCTCCCAAGGCACACCTTTTTAAAATAGAGGTGGCTACATTCAACTATCTTGTGAGTGAACTCCTCAATTGTGGGCCCTTCCTGGGCATCCCAGTTCATTGGTGGAAGGGCCAATCTATTGATCCCCTTTGCCTTGTACTGGGGATCGACCGTGGAGCCGGTATTTGAGAAGTCCTTTGGGAATGTCTGGAGCTTCAATATTTCCATCACCCCTATGGTCATCCTGACATAATGCCACCCCTTGACCTCCATGTTACCCTGGCAATCCTCCTAGAAGTCTTCTATATGATATTGGTGGGGCTCTGATGCCCGGGGAAGCGTTGTTGCGATCTTGCCATGCGAATCAAAATGTTTCCACGCTAAGTAAAATTCTGCTAGGCTATAGCTCTTAAGCTCATTATCTACCTCTTTGGTGGCAGCCAAACTTATTAAATAATTTCCACAGGTAATCAGGAATGGAATATTTGTTACCTTCTTCAGGGCGGAGAAGGCGTGCAGCTCTATCACTTGCCCGCAATATTCTAGGAGGATTATCTTGTCCCCATAATGTTTGGGCAACAAGTAGGGTTTCCCAGAGAAGTCAGTCACCCTTATATAAGTACACTACTAAAATTGTATATAATAATGTCTGTAACTCTGGACCAAATTCATCGCCTCTATGGACAGGCAGTATCCTGCATCCCGGGTGGGTGTGAGTAGGTGGTAGTAAATGAAGGCATCGTTTACTTGGAAAAAACTGGGGAAGCTAGCCTCCCATTGTATTTGTGGGAAGTGGTCCCAAGGGGCCTTCTACCCTAGGCCGATCCTGAGCACGCCCTCTATGGGTAACCCATTGGTATGGGGCCATTGTTGCGCCAGGGCCCAGAGGACATAAGAAGTCATATAAAACTTCTTCTTCTTGGCCAGTTGGAGGAACTGGGAGTGTACATAGTTTGAGATTATGACAGCCCAGTCAAAATAATCCTCGCTCGTGCTGATACCTAGCAAAAAGAAGTACATCCACCCGAAGAACTCCCGGGCATGTTGTTGTCTGAAGACCCGACATAAGGCTATCATCCCCATTTGGATACTTTCTTTAAATTCAGCCCTGTGGATTTCTAGCTTCATCCTCTTGGAATCCCTCTTCGGGGTCTTTAGCCAATGATTGTTCATGTATATACAGGCTGCTTCCTCCAATTGAGTGAATTGGGCCAAGGCATCTGACCGGGTGACAATGGCTAGTTTGTCAAATTAGGGGATCCCCAAGCCCCTCTGGAAGGTATCAGGATCGAGGTACACTATGGGAGTGGGGTACCCTGTTGGCTCTAGGGTGGTGAGCATAATAGCTCAGACAGATGTGTTGTAGTGTGCTAAAAGTGTGAGAATAAGCTTCGGTGACTGCATAGAGCATGGAAAACAAGCCGCCTTGAGAATCACAAAGTTTCCAATTTGAATGGCCAAAGGATCTCTGGCCTGTCACTGAATTTACATAAATTTTACCAAGGCTTGCATTTCTGGCCATGTTCCGATGCTGGTGTCAGTGATGAGCGGGACTTTGGACTCGATCTTTGAGCCCACAGTGACCCTATCCTTTACATATTTTAGGCTCATAGGCAATTTCTCCAGGGCATTTTCCAACTTAGATCTAACTGCCACCCTAGTACTTGCCGTGGAAGGAAGCTCCAGACTTCTCAGTGGGGAGGATGCGGAAGCTTTAGACATATTTACAAATTTTGCTACTCTGAAAACCTGCAGGGCAAGGCGACCATCAGATTCCATTAATAGATAGATATTTCAGGGTCCGGAGATCTTACCATCATGGTGTTTGCTTCCCCCAAAAAAGTTAGCATTGTTTGAAAACTCTAGAAAGCATACATATATTACAAACTTAGAAATTTAAATAATCATTCGGGTTTGGGGGTTTCTTCATACTCAACAAAAAGAGGACATAGGATGGGTGATGGCAAGAGACCTAGAGCTCGGGGAAGTAACCATTGGTAGAGATAAACAAAAATCCAACCATCAGACCCATGTGGGCGCCATGTGGGTGAGTAATAAATGGGAGTTATGGTGATGACGGTGGAGCCAACTGTCTGAATACACAAAAATTGAAGGCCACTTGGACAAATTTAAATGCGTGCATGGGTCATAAATGAAGGTCAGGCTAGTTTATGAAGGAGAGAGAAAACCACCTGTTTGAAATTGGCTGAGAGTTGAGTTTCAAATAGGTGGTATTCTACACAGAACAAGCTTGCGGATCAAAACCAGCAACAGGGGCAGCACATCAAGCTTGCTAGGCTACCAGGTAGGATACACATGGAATATGCATCAAAGCCAAAGGGTATATACATGCAGACCAGAATGATATACAACAAATATACATCAAATTTATAGATATATACAGTGCAGAGAAAACACTTTACTAGAAACCAGACAAAGCGTAGAATATTTACAACTTTCTACACTATATACAGACTAGATTACACCTATACAAAGGGTGAACAACCCTCTGGAAGAGCCGACCCACCAACGGGCGGCAAACCAAAAAGAAATGGAAGACAAACCAACAAAAGAAAATGCAACATAAAACCAAACGACACCAGAAAGAAGGAAAGCCAAAGGGAGAAGAGGCACCAACCTGAAAATGCAGAAAGGAGAGGAAAGGAAGCCTCTGTGAAAGCTCTGCAATAGCTTCAACTACCAAACGATCACAACTTACCACCACAAGCCACTCAAAATCACTCAGAAATGCTCAAAATGATTAGCACTAGATTATCGCTAAATTGTTGCAAATCACTCTGATTTCTTAAGTGTTTAATCACAGTAAATGTGAAAATGACAAGTAACTTCTATTTATATTGGTGGTAAAAATTAAGTCAACTTTCCTTCCATAAACTCTAGATAGATGAACCTCTGGACTTCGGACCCGGGGATTCCATGCAACGATGTCACCTTAAGAGAAGAAGACATCACGACAAAGAATTTTGGAGTCTAGAATCTGGCTTCCGATAAAAGACGACCAACTCCAGGAACTGGGTCCTAGAAAAATGAGGGACCAACAAAATAGAACAACACAACGGGGAAGAAAACCCCAGAGAAGAAAAACAAAGAAAACAAAAGAAAAAACAAGGCAAGAGCCAAAAGCAGAAAGCAAAAAAAAAGGGGGGACCTGACATTTTGCACACAAAATGTAGGGATGGGGATGCAGGGCATAACAAATGGTTACTATCTAGGACAAATTCCTTAGCACATTTGAGAACTATAGAATCTCTGGTTAGCAAAAATTGGAACAAGTCGTTACTCGAAGTATCTTATAGGAAAAAGAGTGACATGTCTGATAAAATCTGACCACGCGAGATCTAGTCCATGATCTTTCATCAGTGGTGGAGTGTGTGCCTTGGAAGAAAATCAAGCCAATGACCTCTAGAAGGAGTAGAGAAGGGGCACTAATTTCCCTCAAAACACAAAGTCATCAGATTTGCTCGTTTCTCCCAGAGACCGGAGCTTCGTCCTGCTTCTCTTTTCTTGTTATTTTGTACGTTTCTAGGTGGGAGGGCAGTACTTCTTTCACCATAGAGCTTAAGCTTAGATAATTTTAATGGTGGTACTTCTTTCACCCTTCCACATATTTTATATGTTGAATAGGGGATAAAACTCTAGACTTGAAAAGAATTCTTTTTAAAAGTTCAGACTTCGGTCAACCAACTAGTACAACCGATCTACCCTCGGTGTGTCCGATTACTTGTTCCTTATTTTTATTTCACTGATTGCCAGAATTCTAAAAATAAACCCGATGGAGATTGCTCAAAATGTACCACCAAACCTATAAAATAGCCCCGAAGACCAGATTGATTCCATCATGCTAAAGATAGATTCTCAAGTTCACCATGCTATAGACATCATCCTGGAGACCAGAGTTTATGCGAGGCATTCCAATCCTCACAGGAGAGAACAAAACCCAAAACCCGAAAAGAAAACAAGAAACAAAAATAAAAACCACCAAGAAAAGGACTACCCCAGAGGGCAGCCAGCAAGGCTATTTACAAGGCAAGGTACCTCCCAACAAGGCACCAGGAAAGAAATATTTACAAGTGAAGGACTTTACACAAAAATATAATTTTGGGCAAACTTAACTTATTCAAAGTAATGTTTGATAAACTGTCCATTAATGGGAAATGAGATAGGTTCTCTGGTCATGGTGTTAAGGTAGTAAGTATTTACCCCACAGATTTCTAAGATTAAATATGGTCTGAGCCAGAGCCATTAGAATTTGGTGTGCTTGCCTTTCTTTTCCCAGGCCTTGTCCCACAATAGGACCAAGTCTAAAATCTGAAAAGCCTTGCATTGGGCTCTGTAGTCAAAACATCATTTTACCACTTCTTGATGATGCGTGAAATGTTCAAGGGCTGCATCTCATTGTTCTTCCATCCGTACCAAATTTAGGAGCCAAACCTCCATGATCTTATCTAGTTGCTGAATTCCTGCATAAACTACAAAACTGGGATCTATAAGTTGATTGGGAACACCTAGCCATAAACCATATGGAATGAGGACGTTCCCAGGGTGGCCTTGATTCAAATGCAATCTGCCGAGAGGGCAAATTTCAACTTTTGGTGCCAATCCTAGGGATTCTGTTCTAGCAGGTGTTTGATCACTTCAAGTAGATTTTTATTCATAGATTCAACAACACCATTCCCCTGGGGGTAATAGTTGCTGGAAAACTTCAGAGTGATCTTTTGATTGTAGGTCTACTCGAGTAATTGCACTGAAGAAAACACTGGAGCATTTTCACATACTAAAGTGAAGGGCATTCCAAATCTCG
Organism: Thuja plicata; assembly: GCA_018584345.1. Taxonomy (NCBI): domain Eukaryota; kingdom Viridiplantae; phylum Streptophyta; class Pinopsida; order Cupressales; family Cupressaceae; genus Thuja; species Thuja plicata. The sequence goes on from MU225692.1 coordinate 4,026,156, forward strand.
TGATGATATTTTCTTCTAGGAATTTGATAACCACGTCTATTGTGTTATTCTTGCAAGGTATAGATTTGGACCACTTGGTGTAGTAATCAGTCACAGTAAGAATGTACCAGTGGTTGGCTGACAAGTTGGGGTTGATTTCCCCAATGAAGTCAAATTCCCATTAGGCAAAGGGCCTAGCCTAAAAGACTGGTTGCAAAGGCATAGCCGGGTTACGCTCATGATGCACCACGGTTTGGAAAGTGTGGAACCTCCGAACGTGAGTGTAAACATCTTTAAATATACAGGGCCAATAATATCCAGCCTGAATGATCTGATGGGCGGTGGTGTGAGCTAAGCCATGCCTAGTTCCAAACTGCCCATGAAATTCATCTATCATCTTCGTAGCTTGGTCTCTGTTGATGCACTGGAGGTACAGCCCCTCATAGTTCCTGCGGTAAAGCGCTGAGTTTTTTATCATAAAGTGAGCGCTTTTCATTCGCAGGGCATGGCATTTTTTGGGAGGTAACCCCTCCAGGCATCTGTTATTCAGTAGTAAGTATACCAAATTGGTATACCATGGGTCTCGAGAGATGGACTCCACCATGTAAGTTTGGCATTCTATGCGGGGAGTCTCTTCTGGCATCGCTCATCTCAGTCCCTGGACTTAGACTATCTTCATGGGCTACATTTCTAAATCATATTCCTCAAGGATGGCCATCCATTTCCCCCATCTTTTTCCCAACTCACTCTGCATTAGCAGAGACTTCACGGCTTGATCCAGGATGATAGCATATACTTTGCTTTGGAGAATGTAGTACCATAATTTCTTCATGGCTTGAACAAGAGAAAAGGGCTACTTTTCTAGTGATGAATACCAGACTTTGGCATTCTTGAAGGGGGAGCTCATGAAAGCTATTGGTCATTCTCCCCCTTCAACCTTTTGAGTCAACACCGCCATGATAGAATGCGGTGAAGCAAAGGAGTAAATATAAAATGGAAGGGAGTAGTCTGGACTAGCCAGGACAGGTGCTTCCATTATTGTTTGTTTGATCTGGGCAAATGCTCACTTTGCTTTGGGATTCCACTCAATCTTGGTATCCTTTTTCATCATTTCATTGAGTGGTTTGACTATCTCAGCGAATCTAGTAATGAACTGCTGGATGAAGTTGATCTTTCTGAAGAAGGATCACATCTCTTTCTTGCTGTCGGGCATTTGTAAGTTTAGCAATGCTTCAACTTTCTCAGGGTCAATGGATATGCCCTTCTTGGAGATGATTTGCCTGAGCAACTTCCCTTTAGTGACCCCGAATATGCACTTCTTGGGGTTGAGGGATATTCCATACTGGTGACATCTCTCATAGATCTTAGCGAGATGGGTGGAATGGTGATGCTTGTCCTAGGAAAATATGGTTAAATCATCCATGTAGATGATTATGCATTGATTCACAAGGCCCTTGAATGCAATGTCCATGGCCTTTTGAAATGTGGCCTCTGCATTAATCAAACCAAAGGGCATCCTCTTGTATGCAAACATTCCCCACTTGGTGGTGAATGCTATTTTTTCTCTATCTTCATACTTAACCATGACTTGGTTATACCCAGAATACCCATCGAAGAACGACATCATTTGGGATCCATTTACTATTTGCAACACCTCATCCAATGAGGGGAGAGGTTGATTGTCTTTCTTGGAGGCCTTATTCAAGTTTCAAAAATCCATGCAAAGGCGAATTTCACCTCTCTTCTTTCTCATGGGGACTATATTGGCAACCCATGTAGTGTGTCAGATTGGAAAGATTATCTGGGCTTGCAGCAATTTTTCCACCTCTTGATGAATTAGAGGCTTGATCAGTGGGTTGACCAGTCATTGCTTTTGCTGAAAAGGCTTAGCATTAGGTTTTAGGGGAATAGTATGAGTCATAACGAATGTGTCGTATGTTTTTAGATCCTCATATCCCCATGCAATCATGTCTATGTATTCTCAGAGAACCACTAGAATCTTCTCCTTCTCCTCAGGGGAATAGGAGGTGCCAATGTGTATCATCTTCTCTTCACCGGGCTGGCTAATGTTTACCTTTTCAAACTTTCCTCCCTCAGAGGAAGATGACATCTTTTCATGGCCCCGAGGGTCTGAGTCAAAGATTTGTTCAAGTGCAACCATCCCCTTCGGGATGGTATTAGTAGGTAGATCCATGATCCCATCATCTTCATCACCCTATCTGGTATCGTCATGATCTCATTCTTCCACTATCTGATTCTCAAAGATGCCAACATTCGCCATGAAGGCTAGGATATGTTGGTCATCCTCAATAACCTGAAAGTGGGTGACATTATCTGGGATGGATGGGATGAGGACCATCTCAACTGAAAATCTCCAAATTCGTGAGCTGGCCATGGGCTTAAGTGTGCTGGCAGAAACACTAAGGGCATCTGGGACATAATTTTACCACTGGGGAATGAGATCAATGCCAAAGGCATCAAAATATTTAATAAGGCTCCAAACCTGATTGCGGTATGTGGCCAGCCTCTTGTCGTGACATGTATATTGACTCTAGACCTGTTTGACAACCAACTCTGAGTCACCCAAAGCCTGGAGGTGGGTGACTCCTTTCCTTAATGCAAATAAGAGTCCAAGGACTAGAGCCTTATACTCTATAACATTGTTTGTGCAGTTGAACTACAGTCTATAAGACGCGAGAAAGTATTTCTCTCGTGGGTTGATTAATTCTACTCCAGCCCAGTAGCCTTGTTTGGATTGGGACCCATCGAACTTGAGAATCCACAAATCATTACTTGTTTTCTAGAGCTAGGGAGAGGGGGTAGCCTTTGGATTACTTCTGGGAGACTTAGGAGGAGCTTCCTCCTAAACTGTCAGTGTACGGGTGGGGTTTACCTTCAGAGGAGTTTGAATTTGGGATTCCTGGGGAGATGGCACCAAAGGAGTGTATCTCATAGGAACACTGGCCCCCGAGGAATCAGTTATGCGTTCTTTATTCTAGAAGGTGTTGATGTGTTGGATAGTGATGGAAAGGTAGAGTCCGCACTCTAGTTCTAAATGTTTCTGATAGTGTTCTCGGCACCAAGTGCCAGATAGGAGTGTAGCGGGGGTCATTGTAGCACCTTGAGAGTCAACCTCAACTCTCATCTTTTCTTCTAGGTCCTGGGTTCTCTGCAGAACTATGAGATCCTCCCCGGGGGTGAAATCAAATGTTAGGATTTCAAAGGGTCGGTACACCCCAGGGGAAGTCTCAAAGAAGAAGACCTCACTAACCCTCCCGACCTCGGTAAGGGCCTGCTTCATCCAGGGTTCAATTTTAACCCAGATCTTATTTGATTCTCCTTCCCAGGGGAGCCATAAGTGGGAGAAGTCAGTCAAAAAGTATCCATTGAAGGACTTAGACCAATTCTAACTTAATAACATTCCATAAGTCTCTGGGATGTCCACCACTTGGACGTCGATTATGCTGGCTATCCTGGGGTCTTGGATAAGCTATATCCGGATGTTCTTTAATTCCCCCACCATTTTCATGGAAGTCTTATCTAGCTGAATCACTGCACCATTAGATAGGGTGGGATGGAATCTGAGCTTCTAGCATATGGAAAGGGGCATGATGTTGCAAAAATCTCTAGAGTCTACTAGGAAATTGTGTATGTTTTTGCCTTGGATATTCAGGCCCAGTAGAAAGGGAGGATCCTCATTGTTTCCCCAAAAGACAGTAGATTGGTGTCCTCAAATGAGATAGTCTTGGGCAGATGACTGACAACTTTTAGGTTTCTTAAGATCTTCAGAAGAGACTTCTTCTACTTGGAACAATTTAGAAAAACCTCCATCAAGGTCATGGAGGTGGTGGTTTTCTCTAATGCCTTTGTAATATTGAATCTTTCTCCCGAGAGTTGGTGACTTCCCTCGACTAGATCTTTCGCTTGGTTAGAGCTAGAACCTTTTAGAGGGGCGGGCCAATCAGTTGTGTTATCCTAGGGAGGAGTGTCCTTGGTAGGGGGTATAGGCATGTAAGCTGGTCCTTTACCAACTTGACTCTGGGTGTTGTATGGAGTCCGCAAGTTAGTGAAGGCATTGGCCTCAAAGGCTGGGATAGATTCATCAAAGAATCCATGCAATTCAGATTCCTCTTCATCTTCCCTAGAAGTTCCAAAGAAGATGGTCTCATAGGTGAAGGCACTGTGGGTTGACTCTTGCAAAGGAGGCTCTAGGGGAGTAGCATCTTGTGATTATTGTCTATCTAGCTAGGAGATCATGATGACCTTTTCCAGCATGGCGCAATTCACCTCATTGTGTGAGCCCATGTCATGCAATCTACACCAATTAGTCATGGGCTAGAAGTCTGCGACTAGTGTGAAATGTGATGGTTCAGCACCACTTTGGTTGATATTTTTGTTCAGATGTGGTCCTCTAGTGTTCACATTATTGTTCCATTGCTGTTGATTGGGCCGAGGCCCATTGTTGAAGTTTCTTCCCCCGACATTATTGTTTCGTTGGCCGGAGAAGATATTCCCTCTCTAGGAATTAGAATTATAGGGTGCATAAGACCCCACCTTTAGCTGACCCATGTCCATAGTCAGGGTAGACAACATTCACCGATGGGACTCAACCTCAGCGGTCAACTGAGTGTTTGCATCACAGTGTGATGGTTGTTATTGTTAGTTTCTCAGGAAGGCAGCAGTATTCGCTGGAGTCAAGGGCAGAAATCCTCCAACCGCGGATGATTGAAAGAAGGGCACTCTGGGTGGTTGTGTCTGGGGTTGTTGTGCCTGCTATGGCTAATTCCAAGGGAAGGCTTCTAGACCTGGTATTGCCTGAGTCTGTGATGGGTAAACATACCGGGCCTGCTAGTCTATCGGTGGTGGTGGGGGATTCATTGCCATCATAGGGGCACCCATTGCCAGATTGGGGTTATACCCCCAGTGTACACTGTTCCACCAGGGATCATGTTAAAGGGCGTGCTCTGCCCAATCTCACCTAGGGATTTGTTGAGACCACAGGATAATTCTAGGGCTAGATTGTAAACCTTCGCCAAAGTATCCCGGTCGCCCACAACGATTTTTCTCCAAAGAAAAGTGGCAACAAAGGGGTCCATCACATTAAGATAAGTCTATATGGTTACTTCCAAGGATGAAATAAAAGGGCCCATGCACTGCTTCAAGGCGTGCTAGAACCGATGGTTGAATGCTGCAAGAGGTTCATTGGGTTCCTTCCTAATAGAGATGAACTCGCTATGGGACCAGGTTGGGTCCACATGTATGCAAAAGGCAGCCAAGAAGGTGTCCTCCTTGTCTTACCAATTGTTAATGGAGCTAGCGGGAAGGTTAAGGTACCAGTTTAACTCACCCTTCCCTAAGGACAGGGGAAACATACAGGTCACAACATCTTCATGCTAGATCTGGTGTCAGTTCATGGCATCCTTGTATGCCTGTAAGTGCTCCTTTGTAGTTCATGAGCCTAGGTGCTCATATCGTGGGCAAATATTCTCCAGGTGTGAGTGTAAGTCATTGATTGCACCCATAAAATTTCCCATTGGGGACCTAGTGTTGCCAAAATATGTAGCCATGGGGGGAACTATATTTTGAGTAGTTTGAGTGGTGGTTCCCGGGATTGTCTGAGAAGTTTGGGTATTCTGAGGTATACTAGATCCCCAGACAATAGTGGCTAGTGTGGTTTTTGGGGTCCACTTCTTTCGAGCAGGAAGCTCAAGTTCAACAAACCTTCTGGGGTTTGGGGTTGACATAAGGATCCTCTCAAATCTCACTGGGGAGAAAGACCCAATCCCATTGAAGGCTTGAATCCTAAAAATATAGCTTGGGGAACCCTCAGGAGGTGTAAAATTAGAATCTCGAGAGGGGGATGAGTTCATGCCCTCCTTCTAGTGCCAGTTTCTATTGACGATACTTTGGTGAGTGGGTCCACCAATAGTCATAAGTTATCACTGAGTACCGGGGTACCGGCCAACTCCACTTGCAAAGGTTATCCAGGGAAGTAAGATTCCCTAGGCCTCCAAGCACCTGGGTGTTAGGTCATGATCGTGCAGAGCTCGGTTGAGAGAGGTGGCTATTTTCGAGGGGGATAGCTGGTTTCCTCAACTCATTCCCTCTAGGGATTTAGGTAGGTGAGGTTTCTCCAAGAATTCTACACTTAGCAAATAAACTAGAAAAAGATCCTGCAGGGTTAGAAGTACTCCACCTACTTATAGTTATGTTTAAACAGCCCATACATCAATAATGCTCTGGATATACTATACTAAATACCGAAGAAATACACAACCATCAGTCCATATTTTGTTAGTAGCAAGGGAAAGGAGGTCATTAATCTAATTACAATATCAGAGAAGAAGACATGAAAAACATTTAAACATAAAATACCATTAACTCGGAAGACCAGATGCTAACGATGTCATTGCAAGAACCATCTCTTCATTAATATTTCTTCTAGCCAGCATTGGTGCATGATACAATGGTGGCTCCAAGGGAGCATCTTATTACTAAATTCTTATAGACCAAGGAGCATTGAGCTCTACAATGGGAATGAAAACACTGCTTCTCTATTACTATGGACTGCAAAATCATCAATTTCACTGACCCTTGGAAAAGGGCCGAACTTACTATTTATACATATTTTCATCTAACCCTAACCCTAACCCTATTTTATATTATATTGCAATAAAATATATTAGCCCAGGGCCGGTACTACCTGTGCCACCCTACAAAAGACCTTGAGATGAAATAGGCCTGACCTGTTAGAAGAATAAGACAAGAAGGTAGAGTGGAAGAATCAGCCTCAAGAAGAGATCCAGGAAAGAGAAGGAAGAAAATTGATCCTCAGGGATCGAGGCTATCTGCCTCATAAATGGAAAATGTGGTGCCCTATCTCTAATGTGCTAGGTGTACATCAAAAGCAATGCCTCGAGAAGACCATCTATTAGAAGACCAACTGCTGATAACATTCCTTGATGTAGCCAACTACCCTCTGACAATATTTATTAATCACTTCTAAAAATGACCGGTCAGCTTTGGGGACCGGGACATGGATCACTCAAAAGAATACCAAATTTAGGATCCAAGACTCTGGGATCTGGGAACTTACATTCTGAAAGAATATAGAATACAAAAATGTTTGGGTTTTCTCCGGCCTCCGGAGAAACTTTATTGTTGTTTATTGTGATTGAAGGTATGGAGGAGGTGGGAGATCCCATCCTCATCAATCTCTTTGAGGCTGGACCATCGGTACTTAGTCACCTCAATTTGTTCCCCTAGCTCTGAAACATTCCTCTTGAATTCATCAGCCATATTTTCCGCATCATGACCACTAAGGATCACGCGAGTTAGCCTTGTCATTTGAGTCCCATCTAGTCCCTCTGGGGATTGATATCTGGACTCCATTAATTCATCAAACTTACCCAAAACATACTCCTCCAGAGTGCATGTATCAGTGCTGAATGGGTCAGCTCTGGAGACCTTTGTGACAAATGCCTTGTACATATTTGAAGAATACTAAACCGCATTGATTTTATTGTGTAGAACCCCTACCAGTTGCTTAAGTACCTCCAATGTGAGGTCAAATCTAGAGTGTTGGGTTCTCACAAAATTGAATGATTCTTCTCCTAGAATCTCAGACTCGGAGACCATCTCTTCCCCAAGGCTGAGGAGCTCCTCTAGTTCTACCTTCCATGCCTCATGATTATCCACATCACAATCCCATATGTTAAGGATAGTTTATGCCTGATGCAGAACCTGTCGTGCCGCATGTAAATCTGGGAGGGTAGATACTAGGAAGCGCTGGGTGTTTCCTACCTGCAGAGCAACCCTCTCATCAACCACTTGGGCCTTCTTCTTCATTGCTCGTAGGGAGTCTATGTCGCTCTAGGGTAATGGCTCGTCAAATATGGAGGCCTCCAAAGGAATGGTACTAATAGGCCAGGATAGCTCAGTAAGCAATCCCATAAGGTTCGTTGTCTTTTCCTTTTTCACTTTGAGCCTTTGGGCCTCCTTTTCATATCTAGCCTCCACTGCTATGGTTGCCTCCTTTAGCAGGTTCACTTCACCCTGTTTACCTCTTTTTCCTAGTGATGTCTTTGTGATATCATAATCTTTAGCCTCGACAGTTGCCTCATTAGCGTCTAGGGGAGGTATTGCAATGATGGCAATTGTTTCTCCTCCCGGCCTGGTTCAAAAAGTATGAACCATCTGGGATTTCTTGGCCTTTGGTGGGCCCTAGACCTGAGCCATCATTTCATCTAGGGAGAGGTGAGCCATGGGGCTGGATGGATCTTTTCTCTTCTTGCTTTCAAACAACCACTGAGGCAATAGGAGTGGCTTGTTCATCAAAGTTTGTTCTTTCAGTTCTTCCCTGGTGTCCTGTTGCTTTTCTTCCTTAATGGTGTGAGTCTCACCCACCCCTTTCTCTTTATCTTGGGCTTCATATGAAACATTTATCCCAACAATATTTATTTCCTCTATCTTGTCCTCTGTATCTTTGGCTTTGTCTGGACCTTCATTGGCTATCCCAGGGGTTTCCTCCTCTTGTTGTTCTTGTTTTACGACCTCTGTCGCCGGGATTTCTTCTTCTCCTGGTATATCCTTTGGAAATGGGGGAGGTACCAGGCTGAGATTTAACATTTGTGTTATGGTTATTATCTACCCAAAAGTCACTCCAGGGAGTGGCACTTGGAACGTGGCGACTGAGGTTACAGTTGCTCCCATAGGTCTGGTTCCCTCAGTGGATGTTGTTTGTTCACTCTACTTTTGCTGGTCCGCCCCTGCATCTTGAATCTCTAGAACTTTAGAGGTGATATCATACTCTATCTCCTCTTCTTCCATCTGTTCCTCCTACTCTTATTCAAGTCTTCATTCGTTAGCTTCCTCTTCTGCAGGGACTTCAAGCTCTATTTTCTTGATGTCCCCCTGAAGATTACCAAACTCGTCGGTTGCAAAAACATCATCAAACTTATCCTGTGGAGGAGAGTTGTCTAGGACATCGACAAGTTCTGTTTCCTTTTTTGGCTCTGGAGAGTCAGAAGAAAGGATCTCAACTTGTGGATTCTGGGGCATCCCCAACTTTAGCTCCTTCTTTCACTTTAGGTTAAGCCTCCTCCTTCTCCTGGTAATCAAGGGTGGCCCCACATCCCTTATTGTTGCTTGCTCTGCCGGATCCACCTCTATTTCCTTAACCATCAAGGATGCTAGTGAAGGGGAGGATGGAGGTCGAATTGGTCTTGCAATAAGCACCGGAGTAGCCAACTATGTGATTAGCTTCTCCTTCATTTGCAGGGAGGCTGCTACCGATTGCCTTATCTATTCTTTAATAGGGACTTCTTGCATAGTGGGAGTTGTGTCTACCCCTTTTCCTTTATCTACTCTTTGTAAGGAAGTGCCAACCCCCGGAGTTAACTTTGGTATCAGCTGGGTTGCTCAGCGGACGCTCCTAGGGCACACCTTTTTAAAATAGAGGTGGCTATGTTCAACTATATTGTGAGTGAACTCCTCAATTGTGGGCCCTTTCTGGGCATCCCAGTTCACTGGTGGAAGGGCCAATTTATTGATCCCCTTTGCCTTGTACTAGGGATCGACCATGGAGCCAGTATCTGAGAAGTCCTCTGGGAAACTCTGGAGCTTCAATCTTTCCATCATCCCTATGGTCATCCTGACATAATGCTGCACCTGAACCTCCACATCATCTTGGAAATCCTCCTAGAAGTCTTATATATGATATTGGTGGGGCTCTAAAGCCCAGGGAAGTGCTGCTGCAATCTTGCCATGCGGATCAAAATGTTTCCATGCTAAGTAAAATTCTGCCAGGCTATAGCTCTTAAGCTCATTATCCGCCTCTTTGGCGGTGGCCAAACTACATGAATAATTCCCATAGGTAATCAGGAATGGAATATTTGTTACCTTCTTTAGGGCGAAGAAGGCGTGCAGCTCTATCACTTGCCTACAATATTCTAGGAGGATTATCTTGTCCCCATAATGTTTTGGCAACAAGTAGGGCTTCTCAGAGAAGTCGGTCACCCTTATATAAGTACACTACTGAAATTGTATATAATAATGTCCATAACTCTAGACCAAATTCATCACCTCTATGGACAGGCGGTATCCTATATCCCGGGTGGGTGTGAGAAGGTGGTAGTAAACGAAGGCATCATTTACCTAGCAAAAGACTAGGGAAGCTTTCCTCCCATTGTATTTGTGGGAAGTGGTCCCAAGGGGCCTTCTTCCCTGGGCTGATCTTGAGCATGCCCTCTGTAAGTAACCCATTAGTATGGGGCCGTTGTTGTGCCACGGTCGAGAGGACATAAGAAGTCATATAAAACTTCTTCTTCTTGGCTAGTTGGAGGAACTGGGAGTCCACATGGTTGGAGATTATGGTAGCCCAGTAAAAATACTCCTTGCCCATGCTGATACCTATCAAAAAGTAGTACATCCACCTAGAGAACTCCTGTGCATGTTGTTGTTCAAAGATCTGGCATAAGGCTATCATCCCCATTTGGATACTTTCTTTAAATTTGGCCCTGGAGATTTCTAGCTTCATCCTCTTGGGAACCCTCTTCAGGGTCTTTAGCCAATGATTGTTCATATATATACGGGCTGCTTCCTCCAATTGAGTGAATTGGGCCAAGGCATCTGACTGGGTGACCATGGCTGGTTTGTCAAATTGGGGGATCCCCAAGCCCCTTTGGAAGGTATCAGAATCAAGGGACACCATGGGAGTGGGGTACCCTATTGGCTCTGGGGTGGCAAAAATAACAGCCAAGATAGATGTGTTGTAGTGTGTTGAAAGTGTGAGAATAATCTCCAGTGACTGCATAGAGAATGGGAAACAAACCGCCTTGAGAATACTGGAGTTTCCAATTTGAATGGCCAAAAGATCTCTGACCTATCGCTGAATGTACATAACTTTTACCAAGGCCTGCATTTCTGGCCATGTTCTAACGCTGGGGTCGGTGATGAGCTGGACTTTGGACTCAATCTTTGAGCCTGTGATGACCCCATCCTTTACATATTTTAGGCTCATAGGAAATTTTTCTAGGGCCTTTTCCAACTTAGATCTAACTGCCACCCTGGTACTTGCCGTGGAAGGAAGCTCTAGACTTCTGGGTGGGGAGGATGCAGAAGCTTCAGACATATTTGCAAATTTTGCTACTCCAAAAACCTCCAGGGAAAGGTGACCATCAGAAGCCATTAATAGATAAATATTTTGGGGTTCGAAGATCTTACCATCAAGGCGTTTGCTTCCCCTGAAAAAGTTAGCATTGTTCGAAAACTCTGGAAAGCATACATATATTGCAAACTTAGAAATTTAACTAATCATCTGAGTCCGGGGGTTTCTTCATACTCAGAAAAAAGAGGACATGGGATGGGTGATGGAAAGAGACCTGGAGCCCAGGGAAGTAACCATTGGCAGAGATATACAAAAAGTGAACCGTCAGACCCACGTGGGCGCCATGTGGGTGAGTAATAAATGGGAGTTATGGTGATGACTGCGGAGCCAACTGTCCAAATGCATGAAAAGTGAAGGCCACTTGGATAGATTTAAATGTGCACATGGGTCATAAATGAAGGTCAGGCTAGTTTATGGAGGAGAGAAAAAAGTAGCTATTTGAAACTGGCTGAGAGCTGAGTTTCAAATAGGCAGTATTCTGCATAGAACAAGCTCGTGGACCAAAACCAGCAACAAAGGTAGCACGACGAGCTTGCTAGGCTACCAGGCAGGATATACATGGAATATGCATCAAATCTGAAGGGTATATACATGCATACTGGAAGGATATATAACAATTATACATCAAATTTATAGATATATACAACGCAGAGCAAACACTTTACAAGAAACCAGACAAAGCGCAGAATATTTACAACTTTCTACACTATATATAGACTAGATTACACCTGCACAGAGGGCGGACAACCCTCTAGCAGAGCCGACCCACCAACAGGTGGTGAACCAGAAAGAAATGGAAGACAAACCAACAAAAGACAAGGCAACGCAAAACCAAATGACACCAGAAAGAAGGAAAGCCAAAGGGTGAAGAAGCACCAACCTAAAAACATAGAAAGGAGAGGAAAGGAAATCTATGTGAAAGATCTACAATAGCTTCAACTGCCAAACGATCACAACCTACCACCACAAACCACTCACAATTGTTTAGAAATGCTCAAAATTATTAGCACTAGATTATCGCTAAATTGCTACAAATTGCTCTAAAATTGCTCTAATTGCTTTAGTGTTTAATCGCAGTAAATGTGAAAATGACAGGTAACTTCTATTTATATCAGTGGTAAAAATCAAGTCACCTTTCCTTCCGCAAACTTTGGATAGACGAACCTCTAGACTTTAGACCTAGGGATTCCATGCGATGATGTCACCTTAAGAGAAGAAGACATCGCGGCAAAGAATTCCAGAGTCTGGAATCCGGCTTCTGACAAAAGATGACCAACTCAGGGACCGGGTCCCGAAGACACGAGGGACAAAAAAAATAGAACAACACAATGGGGAAGAAAACCCCAGAGAAGGAAAACAAAGAAAACAAAAGAAAAGACAAGGCGAGAGCCAAAAGGAGAAAGAAAAAAAAAAGGGGGACCCGACATTTTGTACACAAAATGTAGGGACAGGGATGCAGGGCATAACAGTGTCCTATGAATGTAAGTGTGGATTTAGGAATACATTTTTCTTTGCTCCTGCAAACATTTGAGGTGTGGCCTTGCTTTCCACAGCGATTGCATGTCATCTTCCTTGGTCTAGGATTGATATAGTCATCTTTTGTATTAGCTTCATTTGATGACTCTCAATGCTTAGTGTACCCTAGTCCAGTGTTGGTGTTGGGTCTTCTTTGTGCATTCAAGAATTCATCCATCCTTTTTGTACTCTCTTATGCTCTCTTAATCATCTCATCATATTGTTGCTAAATTCTGACCTCATGCTTTAGTTTTTCATTCTCTTCTCTTAGTTCACTGATAATCTATATTCTTTCAATGAGTTTCATATTCATTCTATTTTCTTCTTGAATCATAAGAATAATATGATTTGTAACCTCATGGTGATGCTCTGTAAGTGTTTCTATCTTAGACTCCTTTTCTTGAATCTTTTCTGTGATCTTTCTTCTATCATCAATAGCTAGTTTTATTTTGTTCAACTTGTCTATCATTGTTCATGACATCAATCATTCTTACCATATGTGTCTCTTAACCGATTGTAGAGATTTGACTTGTCCAGCCAGATGTAGATTGATTTTAGTTAGGCTTGTGATGCTTTCTTCTGATGTATCTGATGCTTTTCTTGTATTTGATCCTGAAGACTCAAAGAAATATGGAATATATTCCTCATGATAATATGTCTCATTACATCGAGATTCTATATTCTTTCTTTCATCCAACAACTATCTCATGTTGATTCTATCTTCTTTATACTATTCATAGAACATCTAAATTTCAATCTTTTTATTCTCAATATTTTTATCAAGTTTTTACTTCTCAATTTAATGGTCTTTTCTCTTAAGCCTTTAAGATTTTCAAGAAGAGACTCAGCTCTGATACCAATTTTTGGGCTTAATGGGAAGTAGTACTGAGAGGGGAGGGGTGAATCACTACCTCTAAATTTTTTAACAATTTTGACCTTTCTTCATTAGCAATCAATTTTTATTGTATTACCGACCAAATCTTATGTTCTTTCTTATGCATGAAGTATTAATTCATAAACTTAATTGTATGAAACATTTGTGAAATTAATAGACACATAGCACAAGATATGATATCATAAAAAACTCCGGTTAGGAAGTAAAAACTGTGGTGGGGATGGCACCCACAAAACTTCTCTATCTGCAGAATGGAAGGGAGCCGTTTAAGGCTTACAATTTGATCACTTCTGATGATCTACCATGTTAGGAGTATTAATGTGGAGACCTCTTAGGATCTACTCTGTTAAGAGCTTTAGCAACATTGATGTAGAGTGCACTTAGTTAAGAGATTTTTTAATAGGATTGTTAAATCCACCTTCCTTGAAAGGATCTCTTATGTGTACCCCACTTGTTAGAATGTGTATAATATGTATGACCTGACTATATGCAATCTTTAATTTCTGATTACAGATCCATTAAATCTTAAAGTATATAAATATCACCTATAGTGATTGATTAATACCTTTTCCTATTTGTCGGTAGCCTTGATTATTGTTCTTGAAAACTTATTTGATCCTTTTCTTTACTTATGAATGAATTCTCTTGTTTGAACCTTAGATTCTCTCAGAGACTACAATCATCATCAAACAACATGTTCACAATTGATTGAGCATCTATTTATACAAGTTCTTTGACCTATTTTAGAATCACACATTACAATGTTAAATCTAGATCCAAGGTATACAACTTGACCTTGATCCTTTAGTTTTCATGTTTTAAATCAGTTAAACTGATAAAAACAATAATAATTACATTGCTTTTCCCTCACGTAATGGATTTAAAACAAATCAAGAAGCTAAATATAAAACTTCAGTGATTTATCTAACATGGAAACTCATATCCACTTTTTGTGGGATGTAACTAACTCTCGGTATCTGATTGTCAGTGTGAATATAAAGTTTGTTGGTTTTCCTTCTTTGAACTGATCCTTGAGTTCCCTTCATCTTTTGGGTTCCACTCTTGACTATTTTTTCAGGTTGCACAATTGGTTACTCGTTGGGTTCCTTTGTCTTTTCTATCATCGGGTAACACTGAATAGTGTTGCATCAGGATGATTTGTACTTAGCAATATCTGTAGCCTTGGCATCGAATAGTGTTGTGCCCTATCTGTCGGTGTAGTATAAACCAATGGTAATTATCATGTTTTTCTTTGCATATACTAATGGAAAAATATAATGTCTTCACCAGTTCACCTACCTGGAACTGGCATGGGTGGATTTTATTGTTGTGGCTCCTCTTGAGCTGATTTTGAGAAATGACCAGGTGGTCATATGATTGCTGACACTTCTCATCTAGTATTTCCAATTGTGTGAGTGTAGCTATCCTGTAATCTTCATCATTGTTCAGGCCTTTCAATGATACGCGGAGGGATCATAGTTCAACGTCATTTTGTAAGAGAACTTCAACATTATAGACAAGGGAATAAGGAGTGGTTCTTGTGGGAGTGTGTTAAGAAGTACAATATGCCTAGAGGGAACGGTTAATTTGGAGGTGTCAGTCATGACCAGTATCATTGACAACCTTCGTGAGGATCTTGAGCAGGGTTTTATTGGTTGCCTCAGTTTGGCCATTACCTTGGGGGAATTATGGACTTGAATAGTGATGATGGATATAGAGGCACTCACATAGATTATCTATATGTTAGTTCTCAAATGGTGTTTCATGATCTATGTAGATGGTGGATGGGATGCCAAGCGATAGACGATATGGTAGAGGATGAATTTGGAGATTTGGATGCCTGTCGTGAGGGTGACTGGAATTGCCTCAACCCACTTTGTGAAGTACTCAGTGGCCATGATGAATTATTTATGATCCTCAGAGGATAGGGGAGTGGTCTTACCAATGAGTTCAAAACCCCAATAGGAAAATGGCCAAGATGGCATGATGAGATGTAGGTCTTTCCCTTGGGCATGTATCAGATTAGCATATAGTTGATAGGGTAGGGAACTCTTCAAAAAATCTCAAGCATCATGCTCCATGGTAGGCTAGTAGTATCTGATCTTGAGAATTTGTTTGGCCAAGACCATGCCACTCATGTGGGAACTATGAATTCTAGTGTGTACCTCTTGCAATGCCTGGGCAGCTTCATTTTCATCTAGATACCAGGAGAGAACATTGTGATAGCCTCGATGATAGAGAGTATTAGCCACAATAGTGTAGCGGGAAGCTTTGTGAATTAGGTTTTGGTATTGGGTGTTTGTGAGGTGAGGGGATATTATACCCTATTTTAGATAAGTATGGATGTCGTGGTACCATGGGGACTAGGGACCAACTAAGACACATACTCGATTGTAGATCAAATTTGCACATGAAAATGGTTCAGTGAAATATCCTTTATATTCATTATTGTGTTTATGCTTTAATTTTCTACATGTTCATCTATGCTTTTAATTATCTATTATGTCTACTTTTATTTCATTTATCATATTATTCTTATCTTTTTTGGCCTCCATATTCATATTTAAATTCATAAATATAACCGTTGCTTGTGTTTTCGTGGTCTTTTTATTTGTTTTATACTTTTACATAGATCTGTCCGATGGTTAAACCTCCGTGTAGATCGATGGTTGGCATATTCCGTTGATCAAGAGATGAATGACCTTTACTCATTAAATTTCATGATGCCTAAAGGTATCCATGTAGATCTCTCTTGACTGAGGTCAAAGTTATTTAAACATCAAGCAAGTAACTATCCATCTGACAATCAACGTGTTTCCTTAAACACAAGATGCATGCTATCTATCTATTAAGGCATCATGCCTAAGTGACAAGCATCCTAGACCTGCTGACATATAAGGATAAGATGATGAGGGTACAAGTGGAATCATTTGGTTCCTTGAACAAGTTTACATGGATACATGTTGGTTTACATGACATATCTTTAATGGTTAACACTCGGACAAGATCTACAGTTGGCGTGATGCCTTAAAGCCCAGATGTACAATTTTTAGTCTTTAAGGCTTCACAAGATTGTGAAGCGTGTCCTGAGCCCACGAAAGTATGACAATGAGGTGACAAGGATCCAACTAGTGGAAAATGATTGGTCAATCAGAATGATAAGGATACACTTTATCTCTGTAGCTGGTTAAAGTGCGAGCAACTAAGGTTTTAATTTTTAGCACATGGGTGAAATCGACGGTGGTGACTTAACGGGGAAATAAAGATGATCAAGTTTTAAATCCAAGTCATGGGTTCATCAACGGTTAAATATCATGTAGGATTCAAATAGATTTATGATTGTTGTAATGCCTTAAAGACAAGATACACATTATCTATCCGTTAAGGCATCACGACATGCTGCCACGTGTCCTGGCCCCACTAAAAGTATGAGTGATGTAGGAGGAAGGATCTATTGTGGATGTTAAATAGATCCATGGCTAATGTTAACTCAAAATGAGAAGGTGCAAGGTATTTATCTAGAGTGAGGGTGCGATTGGATGATACATGTCCTAGGCCTGCAAGATTGATCAGGGAAGTGAAAAGGACGATAAAGAAGATTGAATAGTTGAATTCAGATCTGATCTATGCTCATTTTTTAATCAAAATGAAAGGGAGAACATGTTTTATCTAGTGTGAGAGGGAAAATAAATTCCACGTGCCCTAGACCCACTAAAGACCAATATAAATAGATAGTGAAGATCAACGGTTAAAGTTAAACATGATCTATGACCGATAATCACTCGCAACGAGAAGTTGCAAGATATTTATCACTCACAAGAGCGCGATTGGTTACCATGTGTATTTAACTATTGAAAGAGAAGATAATTATGATGGCGATGTTGATAGGGACATTTTATATACTATTTATTTCATATTTTAACTGTATTTTAATTAATGAGGGTTTCATCTATTTGATTATCATATTGTCGACGTTGTTGTGTAGGGTTTTTCAAAAGGTGGTGAAACATGAGATCAATTGTTGATAGAATAATGTGACCATGATGAAATGTAGGATGATTACCACATACAAACATGCTTTGAGGATTCTTATAGAGATGAAGGATACCAAAAGATATTTGACAATGTGGACATGCTTGTTTTCAATAAAGATGATATTCGACATGCCCAAGATGACATCCATTATTAGAAGAAGAGATACTTGATGAATATATTTGGTCAAAGTAATGTGATAATGCATTATCACTATTTGATAATATGAAGATGAATCAATACAAATTTATTAAGAAATTATAGTTAAAACCCAATTGGCCAAAAAAATATCGTTAACAAGGATGATTAGTCAATCCTTCAAATGTACTTAATGTTCAATTATTGATCTTAGGAGAAGGTTTTAGTTATCAAGAGACACATTGGTCTGAATCTTGTATGCATCCCTTGGACTTTATACAAATAGGGATTCCAAGACCATGTGAAAGGGCTACAATAGCATATACATTATTATTTGTTCTAGTTTTCATCACAAATGCAACATGGACTCAAATGTACTATTTTCTCAAAATCAATAAAAGATAAGTGTTTCTATCTCACTTGTGATAAAAGGGTTCAATCCATTTTAGTTAGTCCTTTGCAATTATTGAAGGAATTTCAATTGGTATTTTAGATATGCTTGTGTAGAGATATTGTATGTCTTATATCATTGTTTGATCATTAAGGAGTTTGTGAGAACTTAATGTTTTCAACTTCTTGTTCAACTGGTCTCCCAACCATAGGAGTTTAATTCATTTGAACTAACAAATATATAAATAGACTTAATCTTCTCTGCATTCAAAGCATTCAAATAGTTGATAGTATTGATACTGTCTTGCAAAGTTGTACATAGGATTAAATTTGGATTGACTCTATTTGCCCAAGTTGACATAGGCACTAATCTAATTCATTGTTGGATATATTCATTTGGCTCATTTTTTTATGTTGTTGAGATATCCTAGCATCCATTTATTTATACATTATTATAAAGCATTCTTACAAATCTCACAAAGCATTCAGTTTTTGCAGTTTTATGTTGTATTGATTACTATTTGATTTCTTTTAAGTGCTTTTCCATACTTGAGAAAGGAGTTTGAAGTGTTTCTCATTTTCTATAAAAATCCTTGAGACTTGAAGGATAAGTTTAAGGTATAGGCCTACCAGCCTTGGTTCTGTAGAGCCAAAATTGCAGAAGTTCCAACCTTGCCTTGGTTGTGACTTGTTAGTTGGCCAAATCAATTGGGTTCCCAAGTATTGGATTGGCAAGTTCATAGGAAATCCAATTTGTTGATTTGAGCACCAACAGATTGGCGACTCTATTGGGGAATATTTACAATAAGTATTATGGAGTTATCAGAGTTTCAAATTTTGCAGATCAGAGAGTAGCAGTACCTGTTTGTTTAAAAGTGCACTCTACTGGGAGGAAGAATCCAGAAGACTAGCAAATAGTATTCTCCTTCTGACAAGAAGGTGCCAAATCTACAATTTTGATGCAAGTATATCTTGGTAGATTAATTTTTTTATGTTAAGTATTCATGTGGGGGAGAAGATCCTTGCATCAAGATCAACTTGAGTTAGACTTACACAAAATTTTAAGAAGAAGTAAGAAATAGGTTCTAGATATGTTGTATACTAGATATAAGAGGTTTCCTAATAGGGAGACTATTGGAGATTTGACTCTGAACAGTTGATTGATTGTATGTTTGTCATTGATGACAACATATAATACACAGTAGCACTTCTGTATGTACTTATCCATATGATGACATGAAGAATTGTGTGGATAGAGACATGTTGTTGACATGTTTATTATGCTATGTTCATACACGCAGACCCAGATATGATGTTTCAGCAAAGATATGTAATTTTGTTATTGACGGTTACAATTATGGAGGAATAACGGTTTAAGGTCAATGTATGTAACATGTTTATTGAGTTGCGCCTATCTTTAGGATATGTGTGTGTATATTCATGATGAGTTATGAGTTTTTGATATTAATCTAAAGGCACCAAATGTATTTCAAGAAGATTGCAAAGTTATGGTTAAATTGGTGAA
>MU225692.1:4080151-4094362 GCA_018584345.1 Thuja plicata
AAACCTTAGGAAATATTGAATTGATTATGAATTGATCAAGGAAATTGATATAATTGATATTGTTGATATTTGAAAATATTGATTCAGGGATTTGATAAATTGAGAAATGGGGGCCCAAAGTCTAGGCGACCATTTTAGGGTGCATACATTACCAAGGTAAGCCTAAGAGTGAAAAGTGTCAATTTAAAAAACTTGGTGAGACATATGGGGAAATTTTGCAAAAACTTATTGATAGAAATCTAGCACATCCTCTAGATGCAACACATTTTCATATACCTAAAGAAAAACCATGGTGGTGGAAAGAGAATGAATTTTGCATATATCATAATGGTATTGGACATAATGTTGAAAATTGTGGGAGACTCAGGCATCTCATTCAAGATCTCATTGAGAATGGAAAACTTACAGTAGATGGATTGAAAACCAACGCTGATCATACAACATTCAAGGAACCTTTTCCCAAACATGAAAAGGGGGAAACCTCTAAAGTTAAGAATGGAAAAGCTATGATCAACTATACTTATACAGATGCAGAGAATACCATCAACATGCTTGAATTTGTGGAAGAAAATGTTAACATGATGAGTGGAAGAGATCCTTATGGTTATGATCTAAATGAAGAATCTCCTCCTATTTTTGATAAAGAACCTATCATGGTGCTAAGGGGTCCCAACTCTAGAAGGTCATCTCAAGCCCTTAATGCTATTAATCAAAGTCAAGGTCCTGTCATCATTAAAGGACCCAATTCAAGTCAATCTAGTAAACCTAAGCAAGTGGTGTCTAAACTTGTTACCTTGAAGCAAGCTGTCAATCCTAAATCAAACTACAATCTTGTTGATAAGTTACAAAGAACACACACTCAGATTTTGATCTTTGAACTTTTAGAGTTGTCTCCAAGACATAAACAAATCCTTGAGGATGCTTTGCGTATGGAGAATGTCCCCAACAACTTAGATATTGATCAATTCCAGAATATGGTTAATCACATTACTACCCCTCATTACCTTACATTTTTAGAAGATGACGATAAATTTTTGAGCCATCTACACAATCTTTCCCTTCATATTGAGGTCATGATCCATAGAACTCGTGTTAGGTGTGTGTTGATAGATGGGGGTGCTAGGCTTAATATTTGCTCTTTTAGTCTTTTGAAAGAATTGAGTTATTCTGAAGAAGTTACAGATACCAGAAAGAGGATTACTATCAAAGCCTATGATGAGGCAGAAAGAAGTTCCAAGGGGTTGGTTGTCCTTCCTGTTAGGATTGGCCCTATTCAAAAAGATATTTTATTCCAAATAGTTGATGTTGAACCCCTTGCATATAATATCTTACTTGGTAGGCCATTGATTCATGACATGCAGGTAGTACCGTCTACCTACCATCAATGTGTTAAGTTCCCCTACAATGGAATAGAGATCTGTATACCTGGGGATAACACTTTATCTATTAATTCAATTTTAGCAGTGGCACATGTTCCCCTAAATAGGGAAGCAGAATATTTTGATGCTACCTTAGCAAAATGTAAAGACAAGTTTAAGACAATAGACCTTGGTATGGGGGGGTATCAACTCAACTCCCTCACCACATTTCCAGTTTCACCTTGGTATTATGGTAAACCTTCAAAAGATATGAAGCCTTCCTCTTTAGCAATGACATTGTTTGGCAAATTTGTAGAATCATCAGTGCCTATTCAAAATGAGAAAGAGGAAACATTTGTTAGAGACTGGATCTATCGAGAAGAAAAGTATAAGCACAATGAGAACTTCTCTCCTTCTCCTAAAGCTTATGGGAGAGGATATAATTTTGTCAAGAATATGGGCTATCTTGGGTATGACCCCCTTAATCACAATTTGGCTGCTAGGTGTGAACCTCTTGATCATGCTAAATTTGATCGTAAGTCTAAGAAACCACTTGGCCTAGGATTTGAAAAATGCAAAAGGCATACCAATCCTCTCTTTGAAAAGTTGGAGAGTGATGATGAACCATAGTATAAATCTAATTTTACAAATCAACAAGATATGTGTGAAGATTGGGTCCCTTCCACTACTCTCCTTTGGGGAGGTTCAGATATTTCAGTTACTCATGCATCAGTTGCAACTTTAGAACAAGAATCAAATATAGAGGATCCTTTGAGAGAGTGTCAAAGAAAGAATCTTGTTCATTTAATGGAAAGAGAAAATTCTACTTTTGATGGAATTGGACCTTCGACATCATGATGTCACAAGCCTTCATAGTGTAAGCATCCTAGTCGCACTTGAGATACCAGTTCAAATGAATATAAATGGGACTCTTTTTCAGATCCCTCAACAGTTGATAGAGATGTTGATGTTGTACACATTTATAGTTCTCAATCCAAGTTAACCAATGAGTCACATGTAGGGTTAGAGGTTTTGAACCCACATGTTGCCTTAGTGGATGATTTTGTGCTTGTTAGGACGAATCCTGATTTGGGTAGCTTCGAGGGATACTTGATGAACTCTGACTCTTCGATCACCAGCGATAATATCATTCATATTTATAACATTGAACCAGCCATTGCCTTATCTCTTGTTCATCCTGACCATATTGATTGGTCCCAATGATATCAAGAACCTAAGCTTTTAACATTCCAAAATGATTATGAGATAGCTTGTTACTTAAATGGAATTAAACTCGTAGTCTCTTCCACCACCAAACCGGCTACCAGTATGACAGAGCCAGGCATCAAGTACCTTAGTCACAAGATAAAGAGAAAAGAAAATAAAAAGAATAGGTTTTCTGATGGCGAAAACCACTATGTGGTGGTGTCAAAACTAAAAAAAGTAAAAATAAATGATGTATCCAAGGGTGAAAACCTCTCTGAGGCACCTAAGGATGAGGTACTTGATCATCTCCCCAGTTATTTTTAGGATTGATCTTTAGTTCTTATTGAGTCAACACAAGAAGTTAATTTGGGTACAAATGAGGCTCCATAGATAGTACACTTGGCTGATTCCTTGTCACCAACAGAAAAAGATACTTACACTAAGTTCATACTGAGAAAGAAGATCAATTTTGCATGGACTTATTCAGATATGCTAGGATTGGACATCAATCTTATTATGCATCACTTGTCCATAGCTCCAAATGTCAAACCAGTTAAAAAAAAATTGAGGAAAATGCATCCTCACATAGCTCTCCTAGTCAAAGTCGAATTAGAGAAACTCCTTGGAGAAAAATTCATAAGAGCTATTGCTTATGCTGAATGGATATCAAATATTGTGCCAGTTTCCAAACATGACAAATCCATTCGCGTTTGCACATATTTTAGAGATCTCAATAGAGCATTCTCAAAGGATGACTTTCCACTCCCCAATATAGACATGATACTGCATATGACTACGGGTTATGAGATTTATTCATTGATGGATGGTTTTTCTGGATATAATCAAATTAAGATAGCTCCTGAAGATCAAGAAAAGAATGCATTCACTTGTGCATGGGGTACCTATTGTTGGAACGTTATGGCATTTGGATTAAAAAATGTAGGAGCTACCTATCAAAGAGCTATGACAACTATTTTTCATGATATGATGCATAAGAATATGGAAGATTATGTGGATGACACTGTTAGCATTTTTTCTTGTATCCTTCAGTTCTAAAAGAGAATATGCAAACTAGACTTGGAGATCTTAATCCAACTCATATGAATCTGCTTCTTCATAAAAATTGAGGGGAAAGAAAAGGCTAATTGATGAGGATTTTATCCTCCTTCTGCTTCAAGTTCAACACACTCAGGAGGGTGCACCTAAAACATACTAAATCTGCATACATAAACACTTTCTCACTAAAACCTTTTATGTAGACATGAAAATTAGTGGATAGTTCTCAGACTTATAAGATATGGGAGTTCAACTCAACCAATCTTATGCAGGATCCCACCTACATGATCTGCTAAGAACTAGGAAAATGGCCAATGTGGCAACAAGCATATTCACCCTTCTTCTCTTCAAACCTGGAGGCTCAGGCAGGCTAACCTATCAGATTCACTTCTATAAGGAATCACAAACATAATTGCACTATTCAATGCAACTTGTATACATTTCTGGTCTTGAACAGGAAAGGGAAAATGTTTTGATTTTAAAGATTTGATGATGAAAAATACAAGACAAGAAAGGACCAGTGCCTTATCTATTGGGAAAAAAATTCAAATGAATACACATCTCCAGAAAACCCTCCAACTCCAAACATACAAAAACCAAGTGAAGTGCCTTACAAATTACTCTTCTCAATCCAATATCTGGACATCAAATTCGTATGCAAATTTTGAACTCTTAGATTTTACCTCTAAGAATTATTCTCTCCTTGAAAGAAACTCAAAGATAAACTCACAATTACCTTATAATTGGTGCATTAAAATTCCTTACAGATTAACACACAAGAATTGAAGCCAGACATACAAAGACATCAACAAATATTGCATAGGGATTCCATTGTTCTTTTATTGAAGAATCATCTAATTCTACATATTTACAAGACAAAGAGACCAGAAAATAAGACTCAAGAGCCTCAATACTGCCCAGCAGCATAAAATTTCAACATCTTCTATTACAATGGAGAAATTAAAAAAAGATATAGGAGAAAGAGGAAAACAATCCAATCACCGACACCTGTCTGTCCCCAAGAAATATCTACAATTCCTCAAATTGAAACTGCAAAAATCTGATTTGATTTTTGCTTAATTGGTCTAAAAAATCCTCTTCTTCATTCTAAGACCTTCCTAACAACATATAACATTCTATAGTTTGGAAAAAATTTGCCCTCTAAATCATCCCTAACAAAATCCATCTCCCATGCATATTCAGTTTTGAACTATTGAATACTTTGAAATATTTAAAATTATGCATTAATTCAATAGTTTGACTATTGAATAATATTTCAATTTAATGCTTTAATCTCATTTTACATTGCACGTATTCAATAGCTTTTAAATATAATTTTAAAACCTTTTTCCAAAAAGTGACACGCGACAGCCTCTGATTGGCCTGCAGATCCACTGGGTGCCATGTGTCTGAGGTGCCAAGTAGACCAATGGCTTAATGGCTTAATGGTTAGATGGCAAGCATATTTCCATTAAGCCACTAAGTCAGCCCTTGGATCTTGTTGAAGCTGCTCACTAGTTAACCCACTTGTCTTTTGTGATGGATTTAATCAAATATTTCCATTAATTCATTATTTTCCCAAGATGCACCAGAATGTGACACTTGTCGCTTGGGCTTAATGGCTTAGTGGTTAGATGGTGAGCATCTTTCCATTAATCCATTAAGTCAACCTTTGATCTTCCTATAACTTGCACATTGGTTAACCTATTTGATGAAATGAATTTAAATTTAAAAATATTTGGAAGCTGCACATCTCACCAAAATGCACCAAGTGTCACACTATGATTGGTCTGCAGGTCCACTTGGCATTACGTGTCAATTTCTGATTGGTGCCTCTGAACTACACTGCAATTGCACCACTTGGCACTTACTGGGTACCACGTGGTGTTCTCTGATTGGCTGACTGATCCACTGGGTGCCACTTGTCATTTGTGCCACGTGGACCAATGGCTTAATGGCTTAAGCTTATCTTCCTTGCAACTTTCTCATTAATCCATTAAGCCATTGGTTTATTTTGGCCACCTTGAGATGCATGCCAAAATCTGCATCCTCTTAAACCCATTCATCTTCCATGTCATCACTGCGGGCCCCGCCAAAATTCAGGCATCATTCTCTAGGCACAGTTTTTGATGTAAGCCCTAGCTCCTGTGTGTGCGCTCATAGCCTCTTCCTTGTTATTCAAATATCATACTGTGTGGTTTTGCTTATAAGGATTTCAAAATCCTAATGAGGCATGAATGTGGGATATTGGGTTTTAAATTTTTTAAAGCATTTTATGCTTTTTCATTCAAAATAATGCGGGCCTCACCTCGCACTAAGTCTCTAGCCAGCCAAGAGGCCCAAATGTCCCCTTGCCTCTTTACTTCATATTACATACTAAGTCATTTAGTATATAAAGCCTAAATACGATCGGTGCACTATGCATGTGGGATTAAACATTTTTATTGCCTATAAACAAAAAATGCCTTCTTCCAAATGCGCAACATTCTCTACGCATTGGCTATTTTCATATCATTTAAAACTTAAAAAAAATACCCTTTTACCTTGGGCGCAACAACCTCACCAATCTCCAGCGCATCATAAACTATGCAAGGAACATATGCATTTGTTTTATCTCTACTTCCAATGTGCTATGTGGGCTTACAAAGGATTTTGTTTTTCCTTTTAAAAAAAATGCTTCTAACATTCTCAGCGCTGGGAGGACACTGGAAAAAGGTAGGGAGCATGCTGGCAGGGTTGTAGAACTTGGCTTTTACACCTGTGAATTGCATTGTTTGAAAGTTTCTAAAGTCTTATCTCAAATCTATTTTAAGCAGCTCCAGCAATCATTATGTTTCATGAGATGGTATCTCTTGAAGGTATCCTATCAAATAGTCCGCGTGTCTTGTTTGTACTCCCACATTTTGCATTGGCAGGGTGGACGCTGGCAATAGGCAAGGAGTATGCTGGCAGGGTTGTTGAATTTTGGTTTCATAGCTGCCGACTATATTTGCTTGAACATTACTAAAGCCTTTTCAGCAAATCAATTTTACCACAGGCAGGGAGGTTGTTGGTGAAGGTTGTTGAGTTTTCTTTATATCTACCAATCGCATTGCTTGAAAGTTTCTTTCCATGCGTGACATTTGATTTCACATTGCACAGGACTCCATCTTGCTGCGTAGACTTCCAAACTGGTGTGGGCTCCTCCTCTGTACTCCTATGTAGATTATTTTTTATGGTGAATTCATTTTTTAAAATGTTTTAAACTCTTTCTCATTGCGCTGATTCCCATTTTGCTACTTGATTGGTGCAGGGTATGCTGGCAAAGGTTTGTGGAGCTGGCTTTACACCAGCCGATTTCATTTGCTTGAAAACATTTTAATTCCATACCTCGCATGAGCTACCATTTGAAATTTTTTCAACTACTAACAGAGCTTACATTACTTATCTAGCGCAGGGTTTATGTATGAGTAACACGCCTTGTCTATTCCTCCACCTTGCTATTTTGTTATCTTGAGTTATGTGAGCGCCGAGAACCTGGCCATTCATGAAGACTATGTTGCATTTGAGACATTTCGTGCATAAGCCATTCTTCACTGGTGAATAAATTCAAACAAATATCTTTCTTGAGCAGAGATTGAAGGGGAACATATTACAAATTATAGATATTTTGGCATTTCCTCCAAGAACAAATTAAAGAGTTCTTGTCAATTTTCCATCACAACAAGGTATGTGCCTACCCTGGCTGTCAATTCCATCACTCAATTTCTATATTATATTACTTATTGTGACAAGACTTTTATTGATGTATGTTCCTCCCAAAATGATGATTCACCTCTAGAAAGTACAAAATGTCCAGTACTTGTTGAGGGCTATTGACAATTAATTCCTTTAAGTCTACCACAAATACCCCACACTCCTGAATCTCATGGATCTCGAGCTTGCAATTTTTAGAGAAAAGGAGATCCTTTATCCCCTCATTATACATCTCCATGAAGGATGGTTGGAGGAGAAACTCCCTGTCAATTACCATTTTGATGTGTTCAAACACATCAATGATAGCTAATGATATTATTCTAGGATTTGTAGTTGTTCCATGCATCAAATATGTCTTGCCATTGTTTTCTTGCCCATATGTAAATATCATGCCATTGGATCCCCGACTTCCATGTATTTCTGACATAATGGGCAAAACCAATTTACAAGTGCCTTTTGGTTTCAATCTAACTGGCGGCCAATGAAAATAACCTTTTATCATCTTGCGACTTGGTCTCACTTTCAGCAATTGGCCTGTGGAACTGACCTCAAAAAATGACTGATTCAAGTAACTGGAATGTGGTGTTAGGCACACGCATCCTATGATTGAGGTTCTTCCATACTGCAAAGTGAGAGCTAATGAAATCCAATAGGTGAAAATATTTTAATCGGCCAAGTTTGCTAGTTAGGAGAAATATGCAAATTACACTGTCCAATAGCGGTAAACACATTTGGTTTTGACTTTGAAAACATGTCAAAAGACCTCCTGGGAATTCAAGCCTCTGGATACTGGAAGTATGTGATATGGAGAATAGAGATCTAGAAGGGTGACTCTTGAAAATAATCTAGACATATTTGGCGGCCCCTTAAAAGTAGCCACTTGAAGATGCAGAGAACTGAAAACATAAGGAATACCGATTTCTGCAAATGGAAAGAAACTTGGAAAGTGTGCAAACAAAATCCTCAGGATCTGAAACCTTGAAAACTTGAAGAAAATTTGGTCTATAATTTAGGGCAACCATTTTCCTGATGTGACCAATCATAGCATTCAAGATATAACCTCACAAATAGGGCCTCCGACCAAGTTGTGGAACTGATCTGCATCAAAATGTTAGAAATTGCAAACGGAATCGGATTGGCAAACTGGGCAAACGGATTCATCATGACCTAAAAATTATCAGGATAGCACATTTCCATGCCTAGAATATAGGGTAACTTTCAATTATCCATTTCACTCAACTGAGTGTGAAATTGCAAGTCCTCAAAGTAGGTCATTCAGAAATCTACATTTGGCAGTTTGGCACACTGATAGAAACTGCAAATGGAATGGGCTTAGCAAACTGACCAAATGGAATTGTCGTGGCATGAAGACGGAGGATTAATAATTATTTGACCTCTGCAATGGAGTACAAAAGGAATTTTTTCAATTAGGTCATAATGTCAAA
The DNA here is from genome assembly GCA_018584345.1 of Thuja plicata. Taxonomy (NCBI): domain Eukaryota; kingdom Viridiplantae; phylum Streptophyta; class Pinopsida; order Cupressales; family Cupressaceae; genus Thuja; species Thuja plicata. Next base: position 4,088,952 of record MU225692.1, read on the forward strand.
AGTTACAGTTGGTCAAATAGGGGTACTCAGAATTCTAATCAATTACACAATGCATGACAACAACAAACTACCAACTTTGAGGGGTTTGAAAACAAGTCAAAACATATCGAAATGACTTGGGATTTAAAACATAGTCTCTTTGATATGCATAATAAAAATCCCCAAAGTGGAAGGACATGAAACATTTCTGGGTGCAAGATATTCAAAGGCAAACTAGGCCAGTTACTACAGATTGACACTTAAGCACAAATGCAGATTTTGACAAGTGCACAAAACAAGACATCACAAAACAACTCAAAACTTGAAATTAATGAACTAGGATGTCTTCATATGCCTAAAAAAGAGTGATTATCACCTTACATGCATGGTAGACCTCAGAATCTCATCAGGGAAAATAGGCTCAAAAAACACTTATGGGGGTTAAAATGCAAAATTTTAATATGGTACTTCAAAAACCCTTACTGCTTTTTTCAGTCCCAACAGTGGCTCTGAATGTGGATGCGTGCCCCATGTGGGCATGCAGAAAAATTTTAGAATCTCATGGTACAGCAGACCACCCAAAAAGAACATCAGACTTTCTACTTTCACTTTCTCTCTCTTCTCTTTCCACTTACTCCTCCAAAAATAGAGAACCTCTTTATTGAAAGGAAACACACCACATGACTAAAGGGAAAATGACTATACAACATGTAAATCATTTACAAAAAGCATAAAACATGTTTTACCTCTTACCTCTATCAAACATATGATTTTCATCTCCAAACATCCAAGGTAAATTGAGGCTATCATATCCATTCACTTGATCAAAAGTGCTGCCCTGAATCTTCAACATGTCAAACAAAGAGTAATCAGCAAACTCACCTTCACTTGGCAAAGCAAAAGCACTGAATCACTGCATATGTTGATCACTGTGTGATATCACAACATCACATCCTTGAAGATCACTATCTTTCTGAAACAATAACCATTCCAGCTTACTCTCATGGCTGGAAACATACTGGTTCACTCCAACACATGCCTGGATATCAAAGAAAAACTTTTCATATTCAACCTCATATGTAACATGCAAAGAATCAAGGGAATCATGATGAACCATAACCTCTAATTTCATACTTAGTTCACCATGAACAACTTCATTCATTTTCAAATTGCAATAATTTTCAAGATCAAAATTGGAGGAAGATTGATTAGAGTGAAAGGAAGTTGAATCAGTCATTTTATCCTGGCTCCCATAGTTATTCTTTTCATAGTCTGATATATCATTCAAGTCAACTAAATTTTCAACCACGTCCTCATACAAAGGATTATAAAATACATCGGAAACTTTTTCAAAATGAGGATAGCAAAGCATTGGCTGATTCACATCTATTTCTTCATCAAAGAGTAAGTTAGAAACTTCATTAAACCCATCATCAATTTCTGAATCGTAACCATCACCAAGGATGGAACATTCTGAATCAATATCATTATGAGTTGAACAATCATCATTGATATGAATTTGAGAAGAAGCACAACTATAGCTATCATTTTTTAAAAGAAAATCCTCAATGATCTCATCAAAATAATCAGCTGTATGAAAAGGTGTTGGTGTTGGGACATCATATGCATTTCCATTTTCAAAATTTAACAATTCTTTATCCCTTTCCTCTACAAATTCTTCACAAATACTTCCTTGGACACCCCCATTTAATGACATGGATTGAAAAAAATCTTCCTTATTTAAAAAGAGGACTGAAACTTTGTGGCTCATGTCTTTTTGTGCAAGAAAATCACTACAGCAACTTCTGTCTGCATCATAATCACTCTCTTGGTGCTCATTAAAGTCTTCCTTAAGTTGAGACAAGAAGTCTGCATTATTGTGCTGAATAGAAGACAAATCTACAGACTGAAAGGAAAAATTACTAAAGATTCATCTTCATCAATCTGATATTCATCTACTTCATCATCAACATAATAAGATTCATCACTATCATCAAAAGAACTAGATTCAACACCATCTTCATAAGAACTAGATTCAACATCATCTACACTTTTAAGTTCAGATTTCTCAATTTCATCAATCCATCTTTTAACACATTCAGATGCATCTTCTCTAAGAGATGCTGACCAATCAAGCGATTTCGACACACAAAGCTCTAGAAATAATTGCACCCACTCTAATTCTGGAAAGTCAATATCAGCTATAAGCTTATCAACTGCACTAGAAAACCTTTGATAAAATGAATATGTTGATTCCTTTTTTCTATCTCCTACCCTTTCTCTCAAAATCAATAGGACCTTTTCTTGGATCTTTTGATTTATCAATGCAATGTTCTCTTTTCTACTAGCAATTTCAAGATCTTGCTTGTGAGTTTAGATCTAGAAAACATATCTCCCTCCATGAGAGTTGGAATTTCCATTTGAACTATTTATTCACCAATACATTCCATTCTTGAAAAAGATTTCTATCTGATTTCAAAACCATCACTTCTTTCATGAAACCACAACATATTTCTGATTTTAATCACTAAAAATATCAACCCAGAAATATGACAAAACTTTCAATCTCTTTCCCTTTTCTTAGTGACTCATTCACCTATGAAGGGACTTTTCTTTTCAACAAATAAGAGGATTACTTTGATGAAATTTGTAGCAGATACTCTTTTTTCTTGACTTGAAACACTATGAATTTAGAGCCTTTTGTGTAGCTCCATCAGGTTCTTTCTTGGTAGAGTCGCCATCTCCTTGCAGAGGATAACTTTCAAACAACAAAAACTATTTGCCAAATTCTTTTCAATTCTAGGTTCATTCTAACTAGCAAAGTCACACAGTCTTTTTCTTCCTTTCGATGCAAATAAAAACACTTCCAGGCTATTCACACACAGAGATCTGAACAAATTTTAGATTCTTTTTCTTGACACTCTTTCTTGAAATCAGATTTAGATATCGATTTAGCCAAGCATGGAAAGAAACGTCTTAAACTTGCTGATCTTAAACATCAAATAACAACTGATAATTAGAAATTACACTAGCACAAAACAACCAGGATTCTTCAAATTGAAATAGAGTCACCACCCACAACAAGTATGGGATTAGGATTCATAATCTGGTCTAGAAATGAAGCAACAAATGATTAGCTCCTATGAGCTTTTAAACTTCACTTCTCTGGTAGATTACAATTACTGGGGTATTTTGATTTGGAACTTTTAAAACTAGAGATATTCTGAAAGTTTCAACAAGATTTTGTAATCTCTGTCCCCAGTAGAGTCGCCAATTTGTTAATGTGACTCGGATGGGCAAACTCAACTAAAATTTGATTTAACTTTTAAAATAACACCAGGGATTATGATTTCTTCAACAATATTTTTTCATCTTACTCCCCAGTAGAGTCACCATTTTGTTAGCATTTTTTCTTGTATCCTTCAGTTCTAAAAGAGAATATGCAAACTAGACTTGGGGATCTTAATCCAACTCACATGAATCTGCTTCTTCATACAAATTGAGGGGCAAGAAAAGGCTAACTGATGAGGATTTGATCCTCCTTCTGCTTTGAGTTCCACACACTCAGGCGGGTGCACCTAAAACATACTAAATCTACATACATAAAGACTTTCTCACTAAAACCTTTTATGCAAACATGAAAATCAGTGGATAGTTCTCAGACTTATAAGATATGGGAGTTCAACTAAACCAATCTTATGCAGGATCCCACCTACATGATCTACTAAGAACTAGGAAAATAGGCAATGTGGCAACAAGGATATTCACCCTTCTTCTCTTCGAACTCGGAGGCTCAGGCAGGCTAACCTATCAGATTCACTTCTATAAGGAATCACCAAACATAATTGCACTATTCAATGCAACTTGTATACATTTCTTCTCTTGAAAAAGAAAGGGAAAATGTTTTGATTTTAAATATTTGATGATGAAAACTACAAGACAAGAAAGGACCAGTGCCTTATCTATTGGGCAACAGAGTCAAAAGAATACACATCTCCAGAAACCCTCCAACTCCAAACGTACAAAAACAAAGTGAAGTGCCTTAAAAATCACTCTTCTCAATCCAATATCTGGATATCAAATTCGTATGCAAATTTTGAACTCTTAGATTTTACCTCTAAGAATTAATCTCTCCTTGAAAGAAACTCAGAGATAAACTCACAATTACCTTATAATTGGTGCATTAAAATGTTGGAATACAAACACCACTGAGAGGGGGGGGTGAATCAGTGATTACTTGAAACTTGTTATTTTTAACTTTTCAATTTTTTCACTTTTACAAATATAATATGAAGTTATGAAATAAGAACAAGAAATGCAAGAAGAAAAAATTACACAATATTTATAGTGGAAAACCCCTTAGGGTAAAAAAACCACTTTGAATATGAAATTTTATTGGCCTCTTGGGAAAATATTTTAGAGCTATAACTTTGGGAAGCACCAATACCCTATTTTAGAAACACCGATTTCAAGGAACACCAATCCCTTACACACTATCCTTTAATGTCTTGTATACTGCAATAAAATCCTTCACTATCCTTCTGGTCTATTGCACATATCTCTCAAATCCTACACTTTTTCTTCAAAAAACCTCTACCCATGTTTATAGGAATGTATCCCCTCTTTATAATTGTTTTTATTCATTATCTAACAGCACAATAAACCACCCAAAACTTCTTTAGACCAAAACGGGTTCAAACTGTCAAAACTGAATAAAACTGTCTTGGTAGAAGCAACTTTTCTCCCTCCAAACTAATTTTATCAAAACAATAACTTTGACCCATTTTTGATATTTTTTTTACCTTTCTGAAAAGGTATAATAGTTGTGGTTTTGTTTAACAATTAATATATGTAAATTTTGTTATACCAAAACTGGTTAGTTATGAAATTAAGATCATTATAAGCATAACTAACTATAAAAAGTGTTAATCACTTTGAACCTTAACACAAATAATCACAGTGATATGGTAAATCATTTAGGTGATGAATTATGAGTATAATCCACTATATAACCATATCATATCAACCTTTTTCAAAAATAATAATTTGTTATTCACTCCCTTAATCAACCGCATCTTGTGTACCAACTGCTTATTGACATCAATGACAAAAAACAAAGAACAAATACCAAAGGTTAAACATACTCCCCCTTTGGCATTGATTTCAATACCAAAAACATATTCACCTTTGCATATAACTTTATCACCTTTATATAATCCATCAACACATATTAACCTCTGCATGTACCTGTATCACCTGTCTATCATCACAATAATTTTTCCGCATGCTTTTTCTCCCCCTTTGACATCAATGACAAAGGAGATATACCAAGGTTTCAGTTGCAAAAATGATCATAAATGCTCCCCCTGAAACCTATCACACACTGATGAACTTATGCAAGATAAGAAAGGGAGAGAACCCCCAATCTAGTT
>MU225692.1:4123151-4140243 GCA_018584345.1 Thuja plicata
TATGTATTTACTAGCAAAGTAAATGCATATATATATATATATATATATATATATATGTATATATGTATATGTAGATTCATCCTCCATTGCTCATTGTATCAGACCTGCAAACACAATAATAAACACAAAAAAAAGAGAGGCCCTTTCTAGGGTTTGAAGACTAGTAGAGGAGAGGGTGGGAAGTTTTTTTTTAAAAAAAAGGTCAACTCTATAAACTGCTCTAACCCTAATTTCGAAATTAGGGTTAGGGGATTTAAAATTTAAAATGAAAAGGGGTGGGAAGAAAGCTTTTTCCCCCCCTAAGCCAATATGACTTAATCCTTTAATAAATTGTCTTTTATTGAAGGGGATTAACTTATTACTTTTCATTCCCCTATTTATCATGTAAGTAAATACTTTAGTTAATCCACTTTAAGAATATGTTTCTTTTTTTATTTTTTTTTATTTTAAGAAAAGGACTTGTTTGTAGATTAAAACTTGGAACTTTATGAACTGAGGGAAATGTTTAAAAGAGTGAAGTAGATTTCCTATAACCTAGATATTATTCTCACGATGCGTATTCTCGATAAATGTTGCGACACCTTGATAGGGATTAAAATAAATTTTATAATTTAATAATAAGCTATTTATAAATCAACTATTTGATAATAATAAAATATATAAAAATAAAAGACCCACTAAATGATTTCCTTTTGAACCTTTCAAATATTTTCCAGATAGGGGTTCGATGATCATAACAGTTAATTTAATCAAACATCATTTAGGAGTTCAACTTAATCTATAATATAATTTGGGGTAACGAGGATGAAGATCTTATTTGAAAATTTATCGTCATTTATTTACCTGGAAGAACTTAGGGACTTTTAATGTTATTTTTATGTGGTCAATATATGTGGCCAGTATACTGACTTCTATAAAAATAATATTAAGGAGCCCCATAACCTAGAGGGTTATGCATTAATGCAGAACCCTTAGTCTTTATGAAATCCAATCTTCTCGAATGACCCTGGAGACGGAGAACAGTGAAACTTTCTCTTTCCTCCACATCATCAAACTCTATTTGTATACCTGGATGATATGTAGACACAAATAACCTTCAACTTATAAACCTTTACATTTAAAAGGGTTTAGGGTTAAAGGATGTTGACTCTAGTCATGATTCCCCTTAGACCCTCTTGTTGTAAATTTGGTATATAATTTTGCAATTCAAAAAAAATAAATTTGTTGCGTTTTGGGCGTGAAATTTTGGGCATGACAAAGTGTTTACAAGTTTCAGTTTCTGTTGTTATTTAAGTTACCGAGTTGAATCAGAGGTTTAGTTTTAAAGTGTTAATTTTTAATATTTTCTGATTCACCCCCCTACCTCTCAGTAAACCATCACTTAGTAGGGTAAACCAATAATTACTATCAAAGACATTGAAGATGATGAAGTGAGATTTTCTTTAATGGTTATTGGTTACATAGTTTATCAGTCTATTTGGTTGAATAGTCTACCTGATAGAGTAATTCATGTTGCATACAAAGGATGCAAAGTATGATTTGTGAGAAATGTTAAGTATCCAATTCTTTGTGAAAATGAAGAAGACCAAGGAAGATAAGAAGCAATAATTCAAGTATAGTTCAATCTTAGTATGTATGTTTTTCTATCTATAGAATCAACTTCTAGGAATAGGTCCTATTACATGGATAAAAGTGTTAGAATGATTTTAGAATAATTAGGGGGGGGGGGGAATCAATTATACTTAAGTCTAGATGTACTAATTGAAACTTTATAGCACTTCAAAAAACTCATATCTTCTCAGCAATAATAGCATAAGTCAACAACATAAATATGTAGTTTACTGTTTAAATGTAATCATCTTGTAGAAACTTAACACTAAAACACAATATAAGCATTCACACAAGTTTACACTAGTATTTAACGTGGAAAACCAAATTGAAAAAAAACCACTAGTAACATGCTACCAAGTTTTTACTCTTCTGAAGTGAGCTCTGATAGGAGCCAACCCTGTTAAAGGTTACAAAACACATTGCTAAATGTGACCTGGTTAAATGATTTAATCACCCTGTCAGGAGTGGCTTTGTTAGAGGTCTTAGAACATTCCACCTAAATGTCACCTTGCTCAAATTATGTATACAATGACTATTAGGTCAACCAAGTTAAAGGATTTTGACTGATACAATGGTTAGAAAGTAATCAACAGGTGTGATCTGATACATACAACTTACTTTGCAAATCCAAATCCAATTCAGCTCTTATGCTAATTCATTGAGTGTCCTCCATTCTCATGTCATTCTTCAAAGCTTCTTGGAAATCTATCAAGCAATCACTTTTGCAACTCTCTGCTTCCCTATTCATCTTTCTTTGCTAGATCATGCCAATCGATCAATTAACCATGCAATTCTCTTGCATACACTTTTCACACACATACATCTACTTGAATAATCCCTTGAGGTTATCTTATACCTCTTCATCTAGGTAAAATAAATCTTTTCCGCTTAATCAAGATTATAGATCTTAGGTTACGTCAGATCCAATGGATCTTTCCATCATTTACATTTAATTTACTTCTCCATACTAATCATTAATTAAATCTTGGATCCATGCATTAATTATGGTTACCCATGCATTTAAATAGTGTGCACCAATCGTGCTTATCCTTAATTAACTTTATATATCCCAATAAATTCAATTATGTCAACCAGAGATATCTAATCTCAACAATTACCAAAATACTAAGTTGCTTGGCCAACACTGTGTTCTTTCACTTAGTCATCACTATTTTCCTCAGCAATTTAGTGGCACTCAGTCGATACTAAGAAATTATGCTCAGCATACACTGGTGCTCGGTCGACACAAACTTCACTCAGCATATATTGTTCCCAGTAAACTAACATATTGACTTAGTGTAATGGATAAACAAGACATTACTTTGCCAATGTGCCAACTGATCAAGTACCCTTGTAATTTCTCATAACTCAACCATTTCACTCGGTCTTCTTGTTATCCTTGCCTTCAAATCTTCTTCAACAATCAATAGATATGGTACTCAAATAAATAGCAATAGTCTAACCAGTTAAGGTTTGACATCAATGACAAAACAACAATTGTTTACATTGTATCTTTCCAAATATCTCCCTCTTTGGCATTGATGGCAACAATAAAAGAATAAAAAAATAATTTTACAAACATAGTTACCATACAATCCAAAAAGTATGCATGTGTTCCTTGATATGAACAAATATTCATTAATGTCTTTAACTTCATTCTGATTATCATCTTGTAAAACATTTCTCCCTCTATGTCTATAATCACACTAAAATCTTTCTATTTCTATTCAACTGTAGACTCTATCTTTTAGTAAACTCTCCCTTTTTCTCTAAGTATAGTAAATTCTCCCTCTTTCAGTAAACTCTCCCTCTTTGACACTAATTCCAAAGATGTTGACATCTTTAGCATGTAGATTCTTCTTTTCTAACTCAGTATCATCTTGCTTATTAATGATCCTCTTTTTTGTCCTTGTCTTTCTTTCATAGATTTAGGCAACATCCTAAAGTGTGACTTCCAGTGCATCAATGTGTCAAATATTTTGAATATAACATTTGATGCAACAGTTCCATTCTAAAATAATTAGCCTTGGTTTGGGGAATCACCCCTAATTTACCTTGCAGATACCCATGAGCATCCTTGGGTAGTGCTTTTGTAAATATGTCTGCTAACTGTTCCTAAGTATGCACATATTCCAATATCACTTCCTTGTTTTGAACTAGCTCCCTCAAGTAATGATACTTGATAGCTATATGCTTTCTCTTATAGTGCATCATAGGGTTCTTAGAAATATTTATGGCACTTGTGTTATCACAATATATAAAAATTGTTTTTGTGATCACTTCTTTCATACCTTTCAATAGTATCTTCAACCACACAATATTAGAGCAGTTAACTGCTTCTGCCACATACTAGGCTTCAACTGTAGATTGTGAGGTGCAATTCTATTTCTTGCTTGTCCATGAAATAAATCTCTTTCTTAGAAGAAATGCATCACCTGTGGTGCTTTTCCTGTCATCCACATTTCCAGCCCAATCAGAGTCAGTGTAAACTCTGAGCTCAAACTTATCATTCTTTTTGTAATACAAACCATATTCATCTGTTCCTTTCAAATATCTTAGAATTATTTTTACTGCCATCATATGAGTTTCTTTGGCATTGGCAAAAAATCTTACAACAATTCCAATAGCCAGAGCAATATCAGGGCTGCTCTGTACAACATATTGCAACTTTTCAATCATTGACCTGTAAAGGGTTTGATTCACTTCTTTTGTATCATCATTTTTTGTTAACTTTTGTCTAGTAGCCATGGGTGTACTTACTAGTTTTGATTCTTCCATTCCAAAAGCTTTTAGTATCTCCTTGACATATTTTGATTGAGTAATATAGATACCATTCTTCATTTGATATATTTTCAAGCCAACAAAGAATTTAATTTCACCAAACATAGACATCTCAAATTCAGTTTGCATCTCTTTGCAAATGTTTGGCATAGCACATCTTGTCCACCAAATATAATGTCAACAACAAAAATTTTAGCTAATAAAATACCTTATTTTGTTTTGTCTTCAAATACAGATTGTTGTTGTCATTGGTTCTTGCAAATCCAATCTTTATCAAGTAATTGTGCAATCTCTCATACCATTCTCTTGGTGCTTTCTTTAGTCCATTTAATGCCTTGTGAAATTTTCAAACCATGTTCCTCTTTCTTGGTTCAACAAATCCATCAGCTTGTTCAATGTACACTTCTTCTTCTAATATTCCATTTAGAAAAGTTGACTTTACATCCATCTGATAAACTTTAAAACCTTTGTAGGATGCATATGCAAGTAAGGTTCTGACTCCTTCCAATCTTTCCACTGGGATGAATGTTTCTCCGTAATCAATTCCTTCCTCTTGTGCATAACCCTTGCATACCAGTCTAGCTTTATTCCTTGTTACTTCTCCATGTTCATTCAACTTATTTTTGAATACCCACTTAGTACCAATTACATTTTTGTCATTTGGCTTCACTACAAGAGACAAGTCTTATTCTTCTCAATCTGTTAAATCTCTTCATTCAGGGCTTGTATCAAATCTTCATTTTCTAAGGCATCTTTTACTTTTTTAGGCTCAAAATCACATAACAAGCATGTACCATCTCTCAGCTTACTTCTTGTCATAACTACAAAATCCTTTGATCCTATGATTTGATCAGTTTTGTGGTGCCTCCTTACATAATTTACTAGAGTAGGTTCTTTCTTTGCTTTAGATTCATTGTTCTCATTCAATCTAGGTTGATTCTGTGTCTCGACATCTTCAACAAATAGCTCAGCAATTGCCTCTTGTTGTCCAACAACCTCATTCTGTGACTCGACAGGTGCTAGTTGTTTCTCGACAACCTCATTCTGAGGTTTAGGTAATACATTAGAATATTCCTCATCCATATAGACAAATGATTTGTAAATTTCAAGTTCCTGTGTGCTTTGTGCTTCATTTCTTTCTACATATTCATCAATTCTAACATTTGTACTTTCCACAATTTTGTTAATGTTAGAATTCAAACACTTATATGCTTTAATTTTAGTTAAATATCCAAGAAATATGCCTTCCTCACCTTTAGCATCAATTTTTCCATTTCTTTTATCCTTCAGTATAAAACATTTGCTTCCAAAAATTTTGAAATATCTTACATTACGTGCATATCCATACCATAGCTCATAAGGTGTAGCATTAGTACCTTTCTTGACTTGTACTATATTTAGGGTATAGACTATTGTACTTATAGCTTCTCTCCAATATTTTTGTGCTACATTCTTCTCCATCATTAGTGTCTTGGTACAGTCCATGATAGATATATTTCTTCTTTTGCCAATACCATTCTGTGGTGGTGTCCTAGGTGTGAACATCTGTCTTTTTATACCTCGGTCATTATAGAACATGTTAAACTCATTAGAAATAAACTCGCCTCCTCGATCAGATCTCAAGAATTTTAGACTTTTATCTATCTCCTTTTAAAATTTTTCCAAGTACCACTTAAATAACTGGAATGCATCAGATTTATCCTTAAGAAACATAATAGTCATCAATCTAGAGTAATCATTAAAAAATAGAATAATATCTCCAAAGTAACTTTTCTCACCAATGGGACCATAAAGGTTAGTTTGAACCAATTCCAGAATTTCCTCAAAAGTATGAGTCTTGCTTTTGAAACTAGATTTAGTCATTTTCCCCAATTGACATTGCTTACACATTGCATTTTTAGATTTCATTAACTTAGGCAGCCCTCTAACCTTTTTCAGTTTTCTTATGCTTACCAAGTTATCAAAGTTTACATGAAACAACCTTTTATGCCATAACCAAACATCATTATATTGTACAAACAAGCATGTCTCATCAACTAAGTCCATATAGAACAAGTTACCTTTTTTTTTCTCTCCACTTCCAACTAGTTCTCCAGTGGCATCATAGATATTTGCCTTATTGTGATGGAATTCAACTCTGTAACCAGAAGTATTTAGCTGTGCAACACTCAATAAATTATAGTTAAGATCATCAATCCAATATACATTGTCACATCTGATCTTGTCAGTCAAGTTAATTGATCCTTTCCCTTTAACAAGACATGGTGCATCATTACCAAATTTAACATAACCACCATGGCACTAATCTAAGGTTTCAAATTTATCCTTGTCACTAGTCATGTGATGTGAAAATCCACTATCAATAATCCAATGGTAACCTTTACTCATATAAGAAATTAGTGCAATTTTCTCATCATCATCAGAATCATCTGTCATAGCCACATACGCAACTTCTATATCATTTTCATCAGAATTATCAGTTCCATTGTCAGAAGCTTCTTCGGCTATATAAGAATTTCTCACCTTTGTCTTTGTAATCCTTATACTTTTTGAAGTCTCGATCTTCCTTTCTGTCTTTGTACTTGTTGTCCCTTCTTTCATCTTTGTCATTCTTATCAGGACATCTAGCAGTAATATGACCAACTTTGTTAGATGAAAAACAAATGATAGGAAGTTTACCTTTGAATTTTCCTTTTCCTCTAGATAGGCGTCTTGCCATAAGTGCCTCAAGTTCTTCCAGATCATCATCTGTAGTGTCACTATCAATTTTACACATTTATTTGCTTTCTTTGATTTGTTAAGGACCAACTGGGATTTGAATGTAGAATCAATAGCTTGTAGAGTGTAGTTATCAAAATTTGACATCTCAAATGCAGTAAGTCTGCCTACTAGACCTTCTAAAGTCAAATTGTTATTAGGAGTACATCTTAATTCTTGAATTGTAGAGACTCTAATAGCATATACAGGAAGAATATTTCTTAGTACCTTTCTCATAATGGTGTTATCATCAATGGTTCCATCAGCTCCTCTAATAGAATTTACAACTTCTTTTATCCTATCACAATATTGACCTATATTTTCTCCTTCTTGCATTTTCATTTCATCGAAATTACCTCTTAAACTTTGATATTTGGCTCTCAGCACATTTGTATCTCCTCCATAGATGGTTTCTAGGGTATCCCACATCTACTTTGAATTTGTACAATTCTTTATGTCTTCAAATTCAGGATAGCTCAGGGATGATGCGATCTCCAACATTGCTTGATTGTGTTCCTTCTTTTCTTGTAATTGTTCAGTGGTGAAATGTGTTGTTGGGAATACATAATCATGTTCAATATAGCACTTATCAGCATCACCAATACCATCCAGATGCAATTTCATCAAAATCTTCCATTATGGTAAGTTATCCTTGTTCAACTTCGGTACCTCCTTTTTATACATCTTGATCTTTTTGCTCCAAGTACCTTCAAACTATTTTCAAGAGACCAAAAATATTATACCAATTGTTAGAATGAATTTAGAATAACTGAGGGGGGGGGGGTAATTAGTTATCCTCAGGTCTAGATGTACTAGTTGAAACTTTATAGAACTTTAAACAACTCAGATCTGCTCGGCAGCAATGCATAAGTCAACAACATAAATATGCAGTTTACTATTCAAATGTAATCAACTTTTAGAAACTTAACAGTAAAACACAATATAAACTTTCACACAAGTTGACACCAGTATTTAACGTAGAAACCCAAATTTGGAAAAACCACCAGTAAAATGCTACCAAGTTTTCACTCTTCTGAAGTGAGCTCTACTAGGCGCCAACCGTGTTAAAGGTTACAAAACACATTGCTAAATGTGACCTGGTTAAAATATTTAATCACCCTATCAGGAGTGGCCTTGTTAGAGGTCTTAGAATATTCCACTTGAATCTCACCTTGCTCAAAGGATTTATACAATGACCGTTAAGTCAACCTTAATAGTGGATTTTGACTGATGCAATGGTTAGAAAGTAATCAGCAGGTGTGATCTGATACATACAACTTACTTTACAGATCTAGATCCAATTCAAATCTTATTCTAATTCACTGAGTGGCCTCTATTCTCATGTCAATCTTCATATCTTCTTGAAAATCTGTCAAGCAATCACTTTTGCAACTCTCTGCTTCTCTGTTCAGCCTTCTTTGCTAGATCATGCCAATCAATCAATTAACCATGCAATTCTCTCGCATACACTTTTCACACACATAAATCTACTTGAATAATCCCTTGAGGTTATCTTATACCTCTTCATCTAGGTAAAATAAATCTTTTCTGCTTAATCAAAATCGTAGATGTTAGGTTAGGTCAGATCCAATGGATCTTTCCATCATTTACATGTAATTTACTTCTCCAAAGTAATCATTAATTAAATCTTGGATCTATGTATTAATTATGGTTATCCATGCATTTAAATAGTATGGACCAATTGTGCTTATCCTTAATTAACTATACATATCCCAATAAATTCAATTATGTCGGCCAGAGATCTCTAATCTCAACAATTACCAAAATACTGTTGCTCGGCCAACATTGTGTTCTTCCACTCGGTCATCACTATTTTCCTTGGAAATTTACTGGCACTCGGTCGATACTAAGAAATTAGTCTCGGCATACACTAGCACTCAGTTGACACAAACTTCACTTGGCATATACTATTCCTAGTAAACTAACATGTTGCCTTAGTGTAATGGATAAACAACACATTACTTTGCCAATGTGCCAACTGATCAAGTACCCTTGTAATTTCTCATAACTCAACCATTTCACTTGGTCTTCTTGTTATTGTTTCCTTCAAATATTCTTCAACAATCAATAAATATGGTACTCAAATAGATAGCAATAGTCTCACCAGTTAAGGTTTGACATCAATGACAAAATACCAATTGTTTACATTGTATATTTCCAACAAAAAGATCAACCAGTAGTTATGAAAATTAACCAATGCAATATCAGGACATTAGGAGATAATTTCAATAGATTCATGTCAAGATACTTTAAATATTTTCTAGGAAAAATACACTTAAGAGAGAGAATCCCAAACAGTATAGTTGAAAAGTACAAGGAGAAAATTTGTTTTCTAGTAGATACAGATACATGTATGTTGCAAGTAGTCCAACCTAGAACTTCTTGGGTACCAGCTATGGGTTATGAAGTATATGGTAACTTAGTTACTTTAAATGTTGATGCACTTTTTTAAAAACCTATTGATACATCTACACCTAGATTTTGAAAATTTGAGGAGTCATTGAAAATTGACATTAAACTGAGAGCAACAGTGATCCAAATAAAGGTAAAGAAAAAAAAGACAATCTAGCCAAAATGAGGGGCATAACACAAGACATGATGACTAATCTTGAAGAAAATGGAAAGGAAGAAGGAAATCACATTTTTTGCTGCTAGAGATAATAAAACCTAAGCTAAAGTTGAAGAAGTTACACCTCATAGATTCACTTGGAGTTCACCATTAAAACAAAATCAATCTACCACTCCTACTATGAATAAGCCACAAAAGAAGTTACCAATGACTATTCATAAAACTTATTGAGGAAAGAAAGAGAAGACATGGCTACAAGGGGAAAATATTTTACCAAAAATGCAAAATGGGGAAAATAATAAATTGATAAAATTATTTTTCCATTAGTTTGCAAAGAACACTTTAGGTAAACATACACTAAAAGACAAGACAAAGAGAAAACCAAAAAATGCAGATATCAAAGATCACCAAAAACTGCTAAGTACAAAGAAAACTGATGACACAATTTTGTGTGTAAACCAAAAATGCAAAATGGAAAGAATAAAGAGGAACCCGAAAGTGGAACCTGACAAGCAGGTCATATTGCAAACCAAGAGAACAGTCAAAGAGGAACCCACAAGAAATTTCAAGAAAGGAACACTGAGAAATAGTTTAACTGACTATAGAGCATAACCGTCTGACAGAAACCGAAAGTCTGTTGAATCCCGCAAAAAGTGGATCTGACTTCCACGTCAGATAAAATAGTCATGTTCTATTTGTAGAGTCTTGATTTATTTTTAAAACCATTTCTTTAGGGACAAGAAACATTAATGTAACTATTTTAATCTGTCTAACTGATTTAAAACACATAGACTGGGAGATCAAGGTAAATTTGTAAACATGTGATCTTAGAGTTAATATTGTTTTATTTGAAACTTGATTAGGTCAATCTATCTTATAAATAGATGTTTTAATCATTCAATAAAAATGATGTGAGATGAATGAGAGGATGAATGAAGCATACGAGCACATCTATGGATAAGATGCAAAGTTTCAAGAACCAGGACAACAAAAGGTGGATTTGTTTATCAAGAACCAAGGATAGAGACTACCGAGCATCAGAGGTATTATTCAATCACATTAGTTGATATAATTATACATGTAATCTTGAATGGATCTATAATCAGAAATAGGAGATAGCATACACTAGGTCAAATTGTAATTTGCTTACATTCTAATAAGTGAAGCAAAGTGTAAAATCCTTTCAAGGAAGGTAGATTTAACCATCCAATTATAAATCTCTTAACTGAGTGCACACTCAATAATGTTGCAAAAGCTCTTAATGGAATAGAATTTAAAAGGTCTCCATAGATAATATTAACTGGGTAGATCATGAGAAGTGATCAAATTGTAAGCCTTAACTAGCCCCTTCCAATCTATAGATAGTGAAGAATTTGTGGGTGCCATCTCCACCGTAGTTTTTACTTCCTAACAGGAGTTTTCTATGATATCATATCTTGTGTTATGTGTCAATTACTTTCATGAATGTTTCTATGAATGTTCACATGTTTTATTAAGTTTATAAATTGATAAATCTTACATCAAGATAGCATAGAATAAATGGTTGGATGAACAATTGATTACCCAAAGGATAAAGGTTAAAAGATACAAAAGGTTTAGAGGTACTGATTCACCCCTCCCCTCTCAGTACACACTTCCCATTAATTCCAAAAATTGGTATCAGAGCTAAGTCTCTTATCTGGAAAAGATTAAAGACTTAAGAGAAAAGATCATACAATGGAGAAGTGCAGACTTGAAAAGAGTATAGAGAATCAAAAGCTACAAATTCAGATCTTCTATGAGCAATACATAGAAGCTAGAATCAAGATGAGACAACTGTTAGATGAAAGAAATATTATGGCATGTCGTTGTAATGAAACAAATTACCATGAGGAAGAAATACCATATTTCTTTGAGTCTTCAAACTCAAATACAAGCAAAGCATCAGACACATCAGAAGAAAGAATCACAAGCCTAAAGGAGATCAATAAATATCTAGCTGGACAAATAAAATCTCTACAAATCAGTCAAGAGACACAGATGGTAAGAATGATTAATGTCATGAACAGTGCTAGACAAGCTGAGCAAGAAAGAACACTAGCTATTGATGATAGAAGGAAGATTACTGAAAAGCTACAAGAGAAAGAGTCTGAAATACAAAGATTTACATAGCATCACCATGAGATTATAAATTAGATTATTCTTATTAGTCAAGAGGAAAATAAAATGAATGTTGAACTCATTGAGAGAATAGAAGCTATTGGTGAGATAAGGGAAGAAAATGAAAACATGAAACAAGAACTCAAAATTCAGCAGCAACATAATGAAATTATCAAGAAAGCTAAAGAGAGCAATGAAGAATGGATGATTTTATTAATGGACAACGAAGAATCAACAACAACACCAGTCTAGGCTATACCAAGAATGGAGAATCACCCAATCAAGTGGATCCAAATAATGTCTATGAAAATCAAAGACCAAGAAAGCTGACATGCAATCACTGTGGAAATCAAGGCCACACATCAAATGTATGCAGAGGCAAAATGAAAGGTATTCCTAAATCCACATCTTCATTCATAGGATTTAGTTATAAATGTAACAAGAAAGGACATAAAGAATATGAATGTAAGTCTAAAATGAAACAACCAAAGAAGGAAACCTACTTGGACAAATATTGTCCCACTTGCAAAGTGAATGGGCACACAACTCTCTAATGCTGGAATAAGAAAAAGAAAGAATGGAAGCCTAAAGGTCAAGAAACTCCCTATCAACCAAAAAGAGTCGGTAACCAGTATGTATGGGATTACAACACATGGAAAAATTGTACATGTGGAAGATTCGGTCACATTTCTGAAAAATGTATGAGATAGTGGACAAGAAAGTCTAGAGGCTGGACTAACCATGCAATGACATGCTTACACTATCATAAAGTTGGTCATCTCAAGAAGGACTGAAAAGACCAACACATTTCCCAATGGAAACACCATTGAAGACATCTAGAAAATGAGAGACAAAATGTGGATAAAAGCTTCAAACAATGATGAAGCTGGACTGAGCAATGCAAATGGTGACACCCCATCCAATGGTTCTAGTGATATAACCGCACCCACCTAAGCACAACAAGTAAGTATGGATCTGAATTACACTATGTAGTATTTTACATCGGTTCCATAATATGTTTATAAAATGCCAAATTAGCATAAGTAAAGATGCATGATGATATTAGTTGTTAAAAATATGTGATAACTATTCCATCAGGCAATACATACAAAAATCCATCGGTATACGCTCAAAGCTAGAAATGTCTACACTTACTGAGAATTACGGTTAACATGTAAAAGCAAAGTTGCTAGTGTAAACTAAGACTTATCGGTAATCAAGAAATTTGAATAAGTTATGTTCACAAAACACTAAAACCCATCGGTAAAAGCAATGAGTTAGATAACTGCCTTGAAGCATTGCATTGTCACCAAAGAGAGAAGTTAATGTTCAAACCAACGACTTCTTCTTTACACATAGAGGAGTGGTTGAGATTTAATGAATCACTTTTATGGAAAATGTATATAAAAAGGCGATGGAAGGGTTTTATTATTCACCAGCAAACAAAGCAGAGCAACAAGAGCAAAATTTGAGCACAAGCAATAGCATCACCGAGCAACTTCAACTCGACCCAAAGCACTCCAATAGATCAGTGACCACTACAGGTGTAAACAGTAAGTTCATAGGATAACTGAGAACTTTGTTTTACACACTTTTTAGAAAGCCCTAAATATCTAAAACAATGGCCATGACCTCAAGAACCACCAAATTGAAGAACATTAAGGAAGATAAGGTTAAACTTATCAATAATTCTACATGTGAGGAACCTCACTACAATATTTTCCCCAAGGTTGCATCGCAACTCAAAAATGCTAGAGTATTCTCATGAATACCAGCTAGGGTTTTTCTCATTGAAGATGTGTGAGCATACATCCACTCCAAGATTGCAAAAATTGGTGACTTAGAGTGGAAAAAGATTTCAAGAAGCTATGCAATGAGGATGGATCCATAAAATATTAACATAAAAACATAGAGGTGAAGGGATCACTAATGCCCTATTATTCCTGAAAGTATTCAAAACCAAGTGGATTCAGTTAGTATTGAGCTGAACTCACAATTACAAGCTATGGCTGGATGAGCCTAAAATGATAACCTGATATGTTATCCACGCAGTCACCAGCAACCCCGTAACCAATAAGGAAAAGGAATTTAAACACCAACCCAAGGCTTAGATTGAAAAGAACACAGGAGCAAAGTGTGAAGGTAGAGGACTGAAGGTATCCACCATCACCAATATTGAATTGAAATTTGGAGCATGTATCCTAGGCTACAAATTCTTCCAAGATAGTAGGATGAACAACATAGCATCTAGAGTAGTGGATACTGCATATAAGATTGTAAAGAAAGGTACTCAGTTGGATCTTTCAGAACTTCTACTTAACCAGCTAGAAGAAAACCTGAGAAGAATAAGAAATGTAAATACAAACACATGTAAGTTTGTCTCACTTATCATGTGCATTTTATTTTACTTCCAAGAATCATTTCCATCAGTAGGAGATGTAAAATGGGATACTACAAGACCAATCACCATGCAGATCAGTGAATACATAAAATCATTGGGAGACAAATTTGAAACAGTCATGGATGAGTAATTTATAGGATTCAAGGACCAAATGTAGAAAAGAGTAAGGATCCCTGAGTAACTTATTGAGAAATTCAAGAATGATATATGTTTTATGGTTGACACCAAGCACACATACATCAAACCTATTGTACCAAGGACAACATAGTTACAACCTTTGGATTATGAGTTAAATATTGATCAAGCATCTGCAATCGATGCATTGATAAATGAACCATTAGACAAGACACAACCAAAGTTTGGAACTTATGAGGAGGCCAAATCAAGAATCAAAACCGACTTGGTTGTAAAGAAAATTGATAGGAATAAATATAAAGTGGTTAAGAATTTAAAGAAAAGACTGTCAGTTACTAAGGAGGAAATTGCAGAAAAAAAAAGAAACTAAAGGATAGTCACCCATCGGTGGGGATTAGTAGGGAAGTGACTCTGAGTCCAGAGAGTCAAATACTCCATTACCAACACCAGTAAAGAAGCCAAGAACCACAACTGCTTCAAGGACAAGAAGCCAAATAGCTAAGGACTCAATTCCTTCACCCTTGAAGAAAGGACAGGTAAGAAGATACAAGAGGAAACTAGCTACATAGAAAAGAGGGCCAACCAAGAGAAGAAGGCTAATTAGAACCAAGGAAGATATTGAAAACATAGAACAAGATGAAGGTGTTCAATAATAAAAGAGAAAGATACCTGAAATATTTGATGAGGTATGTGCACACATGATCAAATCAGGTAATGCAAATAGTAGGAAGGTCAAGCAATGGTTAACATTGGATCCCATGGATCAAAATAAGATTGAGGAGGCAATCATTGAAATGATGTGCATATACAATTACCTCCCAATGCAACTGGCAAATAGAATGTCCAAAGAAATTCAATATAGACTATTGGTAAGATGGACTTTTGCCTTGCACTCTGAGAAAGAAATCAGGGAAAGAGCCCTAGTATTAGTCATGCCTCCCAAATTCAAAATGGAGGAAATCAAAGAAATGATGAAGGCTCATTCCAAAAGGTTGTCACCAAAGATGAGAGCCTACCAAGTGCTAAAAGGACATCTACTAGAGTTAGACCAAAAAAATGAAGCTGAATGGAGAAAAATACTTGATATTCCTGAAAAGCAAACAAGTCCCGAGCCATAGAGAGGTCCAACCGAGAATCAGGAAATCAAGAATGATCAAGCTACTGAGGAAACAAAACCAATCATCATCACAAATGGTTAAATGGACAAGGAGGAGCTAGACACAAAATGTAAAAAGGATATGGATGTTGCAGATGAGATATGGCCAGACACCACTATCGACAACATTGTGGACAACATAGTCATTGACGTAACCGATGATCCAGTAGAAGAAATACAAAAAGATGAAGATGTCACTGTTACCAAGGATACAACTGACGAACATGAAACAACATTTGATACTTCACAGATGAATATATCAAGAAACATGCCAATATTGATGCAAGCCATCAATATACTTCAAGAAAAAGACAAATCACCTGACAAAGATTCAAGCATTCCTGATGATGTAGGAGATGAAGGAAAGAATGACAACCTCGATGAACAGAATGCCATCAGAGACACTCATATTGTAACCAAAACTGACAAGGTTACAAAAGGAGATTTACAAAAAATAGATGGGGACACTACTGAGAACGATGGACCAAAAAAGGAAGATGAAATACATAAGGATACCAATGAAGGCGCAAAAACAAATGACATTCCTAAGGTAACTGAACAAGTTGCAACAGATAATGTAAAGGTTGATGTGGAGATGTCTACTCAAAACCGACAAGTTGACACCAAAGAACAACATCAAAAAGAGGAAAAACCACAAGTTACTTCATCCAACACAACAAACAAAGATAAGAAGATGACTATGGTTCTACACTCAAGTGAAACTCAAAAGAAAAAGAAGAAATCTAAAAAGAGTAAGTTGGAAGTTGTAACACCCCAAAATTGGCATCTTACAACCCTAACCAATTTTGTTGCATTTGTCATTCTTCTAAATCATCAAAGTCCTATTGTACTAGGCAAATTCTGAGTTTTCACTGACTCTACTTGACCTTAGTGTCAAATGCAGAAAATCCTAAATCTGTATTAATCATACTTCACATTTAATTCCTAAATATCTATTTGGCTAAACAAATCCTATGATTGAATTAATTTAATTAATAAAGTCCTAACACTTTAATTAAATTAAATTCACCCTCTTTAGCTGAGACACATAAAAGGAATTAAATAATATTTAATTATTAAATAAATATCCTCTTTCAAATATTTGAATTTAATATTCAGATAATTGAGAAAAATCAATTATGAGGTCATATTTATTTAATTAATTGAATATTCTCTCAAAAAGCTTTCTTCTATTCAGAAATAGAAACTGTGAATTAATTGTGCTTTAAAGGGAAATAAAACAATTGAATTCAAATAAAACAATATTAAATCAAATAGATAAAACAGTTAAAATAGGAAGAAAACAATTTATTGAATTCTTTTCAATAAAGCTTTCTATTTTAACTGGCTTTTCTAGTTGTTTTATTTCAAAACAGGAAAGTTTCTATTCTGATGTTCTCAGGGTTTATAAAAGAACCCTCTTTCTTCATTCAAATCCCCTGAAAACTTGAATTAAAAATTGCATTGTTACTATACTGAATTGTTAGCTCATTTTCATAATCTCATATAGCTTAATTTCAAT
>MU225692.1:4161822-4172020 GCA_018584345.1 Thuja plicata
GGGGTGAATCAGTTATCAGTAACATTAGTTATTTTACTTCCTTCACTTCAGAATACAATAAAGTAAATGCTTAATCAGATAACATAGTACATAATACATAATTTGATTACGGGGAAACCAAATGGTAAAAACCCCAGTGGGAATTAACACCCACAATGAACTATACTTGTTTATAGTAATCCCTGTTAGAAGATATTTCAACCTTGTTAGGAGTTGTACTTTACAATGCAATAATTATAGTGACCTGGTTAAGGGTTTGACCTTGTTAGGAGTCTTTTACAAATAACCCTGTTAGGGGTAGTGGACTCACTGTCCAAAAGCTCACTGCTTCAATGGTGAAGGCTACAACCTTTTGTAAAATAGATATGCACTATATCTGATGATGAACTATAGAGTAGACCTGCTATCTTGATCAGTTCTAGTGTATTGTAATCTTCTACTTCTTCTTCACATAGACTCTTGATGAATGAACCACAACTGATATTCTGCTTTATACATTTTCTATTTCTTTTCATATCATTCACACTTAGCATATCACACATGACTTGCTATAAGTATCTTCCTCAAAGTATGAGATCATGGGACCTGTAAGACAACTCTTCATAACATCCTTGTCAGCTCTACTAAGAACACAAACAATATTAAGTCTGCGCAACACAAATTGAATAGAAGCGACGCTTCACTAAGTTAGCCTCACCAAATTATCTCTAACTTTGCAATCTTCTTGAAACATGTTTTGTGCCTTTAGATAACTATCATCAACTCATAACTAATCATAAATATACACACGCATATTCTAAAGATAGGTGCAACTCAAGAAACATGTTACATACATCAACTCTGAATAGATACTCTTCCAGAACTGTAACTACCAATAACAAAATTACACAACTTGACTCAAACATCATATCTGGATCTGCGTGTATGAACATAACATAATAAACATGTCTTCAACATGTATCTAACCACGCAAGGCTAGATATCATCATTCTGATAAGTACATAAAAAAACACTACCGTGTATTATATGTTGTCATCAATGACAAACATACAATCAATCAATTGCACAGAAATAATTCCCAACACCTAGCTCCCACTATATATCTTATGCAACAATCTGTGAGTGATGCAGAAACAATACTAAGTAGATACCAGAGGTGCATACTTTGAATGATATGGAAGGGTCAGCATCACTTATACATGGACAAATTATATATATGGAGCTCTTACAAGATTCGTCGAAAAATTCATTGGATTCTGCAAAGACACTCTTCAAGGATATCTTTGACATAATGCAATTATGGTATGTACTCACAATCCTTTGTCATTGTTGAAAAAGGGTGAGATAGATGTGAGATAGATGCGTATGGAAGAAGATTTATATGAGTGAAATCATGCATAGTGTAGGGGGGAGTATGAGTTTAACTTGTGCATGTGAAAAGTATCCAAGTACCTGCAAGCTGCACACACACACTTCAATTAATCATTGCATTAGTTATTAATCAAAACATGGAAATCAAGATACAAAACCAATTTAAGCTAACCAAAACCGACTCATTGCCTTCTAGGAGGAAGGATTTTGAACTTTTATCTTAGCTCATCGCAAATTTTAGTGGCTACACCTTTTCTAAATGAAGGATTTGAAAGAGCTAAATGATTGATCTTGTATGCAAATGCAAGATTGATTCAAAGATAATTAGATAGATTTTAGAGCACCAAATTGAATATGATTGTTCTTTTTAAACTTAAATTGAAAGTGCTATAGATTATTAAGTTTCCATGCAACTAAAAGCAATTAAAAAATCTAAGTAATTAAAGCTAAGAATGAAAAATACTTTAATGCTTGAATGCTAGAATGCTAAAAATAGTATAATAATGATATTAAAAAATCTAGGTCCTTTGTGAAGGAAAAGAGGTTCTCTTTTATAGAAATCTCTCTTGAATCAACTGTCAAGAATGAAAGCCAAAGAGTGGACAAGATTTGATTTGAGGAAGCACAATCCATGTGCAAAGAAGATGATTGGCCGAAAGAGTCAGTTGACTGAACTGACTGATCAATTATTTTGGAAACTTCCAAAATCAGTTTTCAATTAGCAGCTTTGTTTCCCAAATGAGAAAAGATAAGAATAAGTTAACTAGATAAAACTGATTTGTTTCCAATTTGATAATTAGTTAACTGAAATTTATTACATCATATACATTTTTAAATATTTAAATGATTTTAAATGCACATTTTGTTTTTATTACTTAATTTAATTCCTTTTTTTTTTATTGACAATTTAGCAATTTTATTTAATTAATAAATTAGAATATCAATTAAATAATTAACTTAAGATTTATTTTCCAATGTATTTTATTTTTAGGAATTAATTAATTAATAAAGTATGATAATTAATTAGGACCTAGGATTCAAGTAAGATTAGCTTGATTTTGATAAATTGTTTGTTTGGTTTAGGACTTAGAATAATCAAGATTAGAGTTTGTTGATAAAAAGTTGAGATTAGGGGTCTAGGGTTTAGATGACCATTTTTAGGTCATTAAATTAGCCCCTCTTTGAATTGATGTGCGATTAGTGCATTGATTCAAAGACTTTTTAGCGATGAGACGATGAATAGTTTTATTTGAAGTGATGAAACCATTCTTGTCAAGGAAGACCGACTCCGAGCTTGATTGGATGAAGATCGATCAAAAGATATAAAACATAATGCTTAGTTTGATTTGAAGTGATGAAACTGAAGATCTTTTAAGAAATCTTAAACCTTTTTATTGGCTTAAATGAATAATTAGTTTGATTTGAAGTGATGAAACTGATTACCGTTAAGAGATTTAATTAGTAATAAAATTGACTTGATTTGAAGTCATGAAGCCAATTTGATCAATGTATCTAGTTTCAATAATGAATAGCTCGTATAAGACTGATCTTATTTGTTTTTTAGTGTATTCACCACTATATAAAACCATTGATTAGGTTTCCTTTTACTTAATATGCTCTGAACTTGATTTGATGCGATGAAGTTGACATGCCCCAAGCAATGAGGTCTTGATTGAGGATGTGATCACTGGATTGTTGATGTCTTATTCATGCCCCTTAGGAGAAAAATAGAAATATGGCTAGGTTCCCTAGT
Organism: Thuja plicata; assembly: GCA_018584345.1. Taxonomy (NCBI): domain Eukaryota; kingdom Viridiplantae; phylum Streptophyta; class Pinopsida; order Cupressales; family Cupressaceae; genus Thuja; species Thuja plicata. The sequence continues at coordinate 4,164,947 of MU225692.1, forward strand.
GATTGGAAGCAATTAAAATAATAATGAGATGCTGGAATAAGATGATCTAATTAGAAAGAGGACCGAAGCGATTAGGACAAAATCTATACTTGATGGGAGGTATTGTTGACCAGATTTTACTAAAATTGATGATAGGAGGATTGGCCAGAAGAAAGTATGAGATATTTTGATTGGTTTAGAGTCCAAATAGGCTCATTTGTGCAAGTGGTCAGCTGCACTTAACTAAAACATTCGAACATCAAAAATGACAAGTAAAAAAAATTTAGATTTCAATTTTGATCTTGAAATTGGAATCATGATAGTCAAATTAGCTAGGGATATCATTTTCACGTCAATCAATGCACAAATAACCACTTAGAAAATGGAAGATTGATTTATTGGACCCTCAGATCCTTCACATTGAAGACATATAAATATATTATGTAGATTTCAACATCATGCAGATGCAAATGCAAGATTATCATGAATGTAACCTAAGGTGTAGTCACTGAAATTTTAGCTTTGAAATTTTTCATCATCGCACATTTTTGCAATATCGGAGTCGATACAATCCTTACTGGTGCCACTGCGACTATAAGAATATGAATATGAATTTCATTGGATAAGATATGAGAAACTAATGTAAGCATCCGGGTACAAAAGTTGAGTTGACTTGAATGTTGTTTCTAGTTGATGTTGCAAGAGTATACCAGTATCAGGGAATTCAAAGCCAAGATAACCATGAGTGCGATCTTGCCTAAGCAAGTAGAGGAATAATAGTCAAGGATATATTTTGGACCTCACCTTGGCATGCAAGTAAACAAGATCAAGGGATGTGGGGCTTTTCTGCCTTAATGTAGGAGCTCTTATCACATACACCCTGTTTATTGGATGTTGCTAGATCTTTGGGACCACACCAAAAAGAAGTAGATAAAGAAAAGATTCATAAAAAATATTGAGAGCATACAACATACAAATAGAATTTCAACTTACTTCAGCGAGTTTCAAATTTTTTGGATGTATACATGTATGAGGTGTTGAGAAACATTATCGTGCTTGTGAGTGCGATGTGTTTGATTGCTATTGATCTATTGTTTATGATTACATTATCGAATGTGTGTTAAGAAAAATAGATGCATCCAAGGATAGTGTTAAGAAATTTTTTTTTATGAGGGTGTTGAGAAACACCTGTTACGTCAGTAGTGAGATGTCCTTCAGAAATGATAAGATGTGATCAAATTTGGGGACCTATGCTCCCTGGAAACAAACATCGATTGAAGATAACTAGCTTGACTCATACTTCCAGGACAAATCTGATTCAATTGCCCCTAGACTATGAATCTGAATCGGTTATAAGCCATAAAGGTTCTCAGAAGAACCAAAGTGTCACAATAGTGACTGAAAGATTATGTACAAACTAAAATGAAGGATTGCCAAGACTGATCATTGATAAATAGAGCACTGATTATAAGAGACACATGTTTACCAGGTTTTCACCTACTTGGCAGAGATTCTATTTTTGCTACCAAGGCACCTATTTACTAGGTTTTCACCAAGGCACTTTTTATTCTTTCTTAATTTTTTTGTATTTTTCTAATTTTTGATTTTTTCCTTTTTTTTTATTGATGCATCAAGGCGTCTGTTTACTAGGTTTTCACCAAGAACATTTTTTTAAGACTTTTTTTTCAATTTTTAGTCTTTTTTCAGGATCATAAGTATGTATATGGTGTTGATCATCGAGAGTGACTTAGGTGTGGAACTTCTTCAGATGGAGAGTGTTGATGGGCTCCCAGAGGTGTTCTCCTTCAAGTGTGGAGAGTCGATAAGATTAAGAGATGAATGTTGCACTTATGATATAAGGACCCAGTCTGTTGGGTTCAAATTTTTCCTTTTTTCTCTATGTGACTGATTATGGGGGTTTTCTCTCAACACTAGGTGTCCCACCTAAAGTTCTCTTGGTTTGACCTTTTTATTATAACCTCTAGACATTCTTTTTTGGTAAGTTCTGAGGTGATTGAATGCCACTTGTTGATGTTCATCCAACAATTTTGGTTCTTGCAGCCTTAAGACTATGTGATCTTCATCTGTGATAAGTATTCATAGAGAAACCGTCAGATATGGGAGTTCTACTTCTATGGATAGTATTGTTTCTTCTCCATAAGCAAGAGAAAAGGGGGTTTCCCTAGTAGGTGTTCTGATACTTGTTCTCTATTCCCATCATTTGGGATTGATCTGTAGATGCCAATCCTGTGCAGATTTTTTCACAATATGGTGCAAGATTTCCATAAAATTTTTATTGGAGGCCTTAGCCTATCCATTACCTTGTGGATAAGTAATGGAAGATAAGTGTTGTTTAATCTTGAACTTCTCATAAAGTTCTTTGATATTGGTGTTTTTGAAATTCCCTCCATTGTCAGTTATAATGGCTAAAGGAATGTCATATCTATAGATAATGTGATTCAAAATAAATAAGGCCACCTTCTGGCCTGTATCTTTGATTAGTGGGACTGCCTCTACCCACTTTATTAAATACTTAGTGGTGGTGACGATTAATTTGTTTGCATTAGAAGAAGATGGGTTTATCTAACTGATTAGGTTGAATGCCCACTATTGAAAGGGCCATTGTGTGATAAATGGCATCAAATCCCTTGCTGGAGCATGTTAAAGATTGCCATGCAGTTGGCATTTCTTACATGTCTTTGTGTATCTTACTACCTCTTTTTCCATATATGGCTAGTAGTACCCCGCTCTTAGCAGTTTTGAGGCCAGAGTCAGACCACTAGAGTGAGAACCACAAATACCATTGTGGACCTCAACCAATGTACATTTAGACTCTTTTTCTAGATAGCTAAGAAAAGTACCTTCTAGTCCTTGTCTATAAATATCATCAGCTATGAGAACATACCATGAGGCATTTCAGATAAGGTGTCGACATTCATTGCGGGTAAGCATATCAGGGATGACCTGATGATACAGGTAGGCATAAACATATTTATATTGGGATGATTCATGTCCTATGATAGAAAAAAACATGTGGGAGTCTTGGGAGTTGTAAGTAGGTAAATTAAGTTTTTCCACAAGGAACTCATAGCGGAAGTCTTCCTCTTGTTGTTGTGAGGATGATAATGTAGCCATGGCATCAGCTACTATGTTTTATGTCCTTCGGACCTGCTGGAATGTGACATATGTAAATTATTCCTTAAATTCATCAACTAGTGTCTTATAAGGCATGGTTTTATTATCCTTAGTTTGATAGACATTTCTAGTTTGGTTGATGATAAGCTAGGAGTCCCCATAGATGTGTAGCTCCGATATGTTCCATTCAATTGCTAGTTTGATTCCATTAACCAAGGGTTCATATTTAGAAATATTACTTGTACAAGGTAATAAGATCTTGTACGCCTTTGGTATGGAATAGCTTTGAGGTGTTATGAACAAGACACCTGCACTTGTACCTAGTTGTGTAAAAGATCTGTCAAAGAAAATTTTCCATGACATGTGCGTTATGTGTAGAATGGAACTGTCTAGAAATTGAGTATTGATTGGGAGATTAGCTTGTAATGGAGTGTCATCCAATTGATCTTCAATGGATTTTCCCTTAATTTATTTTTTCTCAATGTATTCAATGTTAAACTCACTATGGAGAATGACCCATTTTTCTAGCCTTCCAGTCAAAGTTGTCTTACTCAAAAGATATTTTAGTGTATCAATCTTTGCAACTAGTTTTATGGAATGTGATAACATATAATGTCTCAATTTTTGAGATGCAAATACAACTTTGAGACAAGATTTCTCTATCACTGAATAATTCATCTCATACAAAATCAAGCTTCTACTAATGTAGTAGATGGTTCACTCTTTCTTGTTATCATCTTTCTGTGCCAGAAGTGCCCCTAGTGATGTTGTCGTAGCAGATATATACAAGATTAATGGTTTTCCTAGAATAGGAGGCATCAATACTAGTGGGTTAGCTAGGTATGCTTTGATTTGATCAAATTTCTTTTTGAACTATTCATCCCATTCATATTTGACTCCCTTACATAGAGTTTTAATGAATGGTTGGAATTTGTTTGCTAACTGTGAGATGAATCTCCTGATGGACTGAATTCTTCCTTGGAGTGTCCACATATGAATAATGTTTTAGGTGGTATCATCTCTAGGATTTCTTGCACCTTGGAAAGATCTACCTTGATTCCTTTATCTAAGAAAAATTATCCCAACAATTTTCCAGAAGTCACCTCAAATGCACACTTTTTTGGGTTTAGTCAAAGCTTGAACTGCTCCATTTTATCAAGGATTTTACCCAAATCTTGTAGGTGCATGGATATTTCTGTGGTTTTAACCAGTGTGTGATCCACATAATCTTCCATGTTCTTGTGCATGATGTCATGGAATATTGTTGTGACATCCCTTTCATAATTAGCTCCTGCATTTTTTCTGTCCAAACGGAATAACGTTCCAGCAAAATGTGCCCCAAGCACATTTGAAAGTTGTATTTGCCTGATCTTTTGGAGAAATATTAATCTGGTTATATCCAAATATTCCATCCATGATGGAGTACATTTCATACCCACTTGTCATGTCCACAATCATATCAATGTTGGGAAAACAAAAGTCATCATTTGGACAAGCCTTGTTCTAGTCCCTGAAGTCTAAATATAGGTTGGGATAGATTTTTATTGGTGTGGATACTTGTACAATATTTTAAATCCACTTGGCATAATCAATAGCTTGAATGAACCCAAATTTTAGTAGCTTTTCTAGTTCAGCCTTAATCAACAGAGCAATGTGAGGATGTATTTTTGGAGCTTCTTCTTTACTGGTTTGACTCCTGGTGCGATAGAGAGATGGTGCATTATTAGATCTAGATCCAAACCAAGCATGTCTGAGTAGCTCCATGAAAAGTTGAAGTTCTTCTCTTTAAAGAATTCAGTGAACTCTTTTAGTTCTAATGTTGATAAAGAATATGCCACGTGGTTGATGTGTGGATGTTCCTCTGTCTTGATGTTCATAGGTTATGTCATTTGAATCGATATTGATGATTTATCCTATAAGTGACTAGGTAGGATATCAAGTACCCCATCCTTTGGCACCTCTGAGAGGTTTTCACCAATAGATGCATCTTTTCTTTTGACTATTTTGTGTTCTGAAACCACCACAATGTGGTTTTTGCCTTCAGAGCTCTTCTTCTTTTTCATTTTAATTTTATGACTGAGGTACTTGATATCTATTTCATTCATATTAATGCTAGGTTCACTAGTGGAATAAGTGATTGGTTCAACAACATTCAGGTAGCATGATAGTGCGTCCTCATTGGGAAATGTAGGAATATTTATGGGTTGTGTTTACAAACCCCAATCAATGAGTTAAGGAAGTGGGAGGGGTAATGAGTTGACAGGTTTGAGGGTATTCATGGTATGTTCATCATAAACCTAGACTGTCACATAGAGACCTAAATCAGTACCCTGTATAAATGTGTTTAAATAAGAAAGAGCCCTAATGACATCGTCAAAGCCCATGTCAGGGATTAGAGGATCTAACTCATAAGACCTAGACCCTAAACCTTCATCTACCTCAAACAGAGTTACGTATTGTTGTACAATATCCATCTCCTTGTCTTGAGTCCCTTCTAATAATCAAACTCATACTCATGAGAGTCCATTTCAACATAATCAACCATATTTAGGACATGAGTGAAGTCCACTTGTTGCCCCCATTTTGGATGAGTTATGTCTAAGAAATCTGATATGGTTAGTTTCCCTTCTTCTTTATTTGGATTTTTTTCAAATGTAGTAGTCTCTGACTTATTAGAAGCCATTGGTGATTCCTCTAGAACACGCTCTTAAGTAGTGTTGACCTATGGTGTTTATTATTCAAAGAGAAGAGCCAGGATATTGGGAGGAATAAGACAAGGATATACATCTTCCTAATTGAAATCATCAGAATCATCCCACTTGCGAGTGGGTGTGTCAGTACATTTTTCTATTGTGCTATGTTATTCTTCATCTAGATGAACCTAATTCCTTGTTCCTTTATCTAAGTAATTTTTTTCTCTTTGTAATTTCCTTGATAAGAACCCTAGAGCAGTTGTGTCCCTAGGTCATCTGAATTCAACAAAGAATGGTTTTTGGAGTTCATTCTAATTACATAATATGGGTCCTTTGCCTGAGTAACCCACTTTTTTAGCCAGCTCATACCCCCACTCCATATATTTATGGGGATATTTCACATTGTTTTATCTCATTATTTTTAGGCTCCTTATATAACCATTCCAGAATGGCTTGTTCTTCTTTTTCATCCTTTAATGGTATGTTGGCTTTAACAAAGTCACCATCATAGATTAATTGGGATGTTTTTGGTTTCATCTCTTCTAAAGGTTTCCTGTAAGACCTAGGTGATGTGGGAAGAGATGTGATTGATAGTATGGGTTCCATTATGTATCTACCCATACCAGTGTACTTTATCCTCAAATTATTTTCCATTTATTTGAGTAAGTCACTTTTTGACTTTGATGTTGACACCTCACTATTATGAGGTATGAGAGTGTTTTGTACTTAACGTAGTGCATTACATGTGTAGCTAGTGTCTGCAGGAATGGTTACTTTGATGCCATTGAATGGAAACTTGAAACACTGATGGTAGGTGGATGGAATAGCTTGCATTTCATGAATCCATGGTCTTCCCAACAAGATGTTGTACGCCAATGGAAGATCTAATACCTGGAAAGTGACATCCCTCTCCACGGGTCCCACTCTAATCAAAAGAGTTACGAGACCTTTTGAAGATATATCTTTTTCATCATATTGTAATCACCTAAAAATGGTCACCTAAACCCTAGACCCCCAATCTCAGCATTTAATCAAGAAACCATAACCTTGATTAAACCTAAGTCCTAAATCAAACAGGCAATTCATCAAATTCAAACTGATCTGACCTAAACCCTAGGTCCTAATCGATCATCGTACTTGATTAATTAATTAATTCCTAAAATCATAATACATTGGCAAATAAACATTATGTTAATTATTTAATTGATATTATGACATATTAATTAAATAAAAATTACAAAATTGTCAATTAAATCAAAAAGGAATT
>MU225692.1:4172108-4192621 GCA_018584345.1 Thuja plicata
TCAGTTAACTGATTCTCTACTATTTATCATTTTAGAAACATTTCAGTTAACTGTGAACTGATTTTGGAAGTTTCTAAAATAACTGATCAGTCAGTTCAGTCAACTGACTCTCTCGACCAATCACATCATTTGCACATAGATTGCGCTTCTTCAATCGAATCTAAGCCACTCTTTGAAGTTCAATCTCGACCGTCGATTCGAGAGAGATTTCTATAAAAGAGAAACTCTTTTCCTTCACAAAGGATCCCTAATCTTTTAGCTAATGTTATTATGCTGCATTTTCATCTTCATTATCTTGCATTCTTAGTATAGCTTTTATTGTTCTTTTAATGCAATCATGAAAATCTAATCATAGAGCACATTTCCATTTGGTGTACTAAAATTAATCCATCACATTTCAATTGGTGCTTTAAAACTGGATCTTAATTAGTTTTTGATTAATTGCATTTGCATAACTATCTTAGATCATTTAGAAATAGTTTTCAAATCCTTCGTTTAGGTCTTCGGTGTAGTCACTGAGCTTGCAATGACCTGAGAGAAATCTTATACTCCTGCCTTCTAGAAGGCAACAGGTCGACTCTTCCAGACATGCAGGGTGAATGAATCGATATTCATTCCTGTATGCAGCTGAAGAGCAATGACTATGTTGAAGTGTCCTGCTAAATCAGAGGCCCACATTTAGCATGCACACATATGCCTTTATGGTAATTTTATTCTTTGGATCAATGACATATTGTGAAAATTCCAACTTCTCAATCAGTTTGTATGTGTGAATGTTCAACCCTGTGCCTCCATCTACCAAGACTCGTTTGACGCAATTTTTATGAACCATGACTTCAATATGTAAAGGAAGATTATTAGGATGAATCAAGGAGCTATAATCTTCCTCTAAAAAGGACTGATAATGTGGTGAAGTCAAAGGACCAACCATAGATTGAAACTGATCCAAGTCCAAGTCTTTAGGGACATTGGAGGTTGACAAATCTTTATCTAAGATCTCTCAATGATGCTATAGTTCACAGCATGGGATGAAGCCAAATGTTTAGATTGTGATACCTTAGAGGTGTTCATGGTTATTTTTTTTTTGGTTGGCACCCATTATTTGGATTTCATCGGTGTATTTTGAAATGAGGAGTTTGAAGACCCTCCTTTGCCTAAGGTGACCTTTTCTTGCACTCAGGTCACGACATTTTCTATTCTAGACTCTTTTTTATCATTTTTTACAATGATAATGTTACAGTACTAAGGAGAGAATGGTTCAATCATGTGGATGACCTTATCATCTAGGGTTTTGTACATGTGATTAATCCTAGCACCCTTCTTAGAAGATTTGGCTTTCTCATATTCAGGCAAGGGATTCTTAAATTCCCTATGATCAATGTTTGTTGAATGATTGTCAACTGTGATTGTTTCACTATCAATGAGGTCTTGGATTTTATGTTTTAACCTCATGTATTTCTCCATTGTACATCTCTTATTTGTGTGATATGCACAGTAATCATTTTTTCTCCACCATTTTTATTTCACCTCTAGTTCATATGGATTGGAGTTATCTGGCAATGTGATTACTTTTTTTTCTAGTATAGTCTTAAGGGCCGATTCATAAGATTAACCCAAAGGATCAAATTCCCTCTTGCATTTAACCCAAGGTTTTTATTTCATGAGGTTACAAACCCATTTGGAGGGTACCTTTGTGGTGTTTTTAGCAGATTTTAGGGCTTTTGAGCCGCTTGTCAAGTTGAACACTGTTGGTATGGGTTGGGGAGAAACATTATTGACTACCCCATCATTCAATACATGCTTTTTCTTATTCCATTATTTGGTCTTATCTTTGGAACTGGAATTAAATTTCATTTCTTTTGAAAGGGAAACATCACCTTTCTTGACATGCACAGTTTCAATCTTGAGTACAATCTTCACAAGTTGATCAAAAGTAGAAATATCTTGCATCTGAAGTAGGTAATTATAATTGTTGAGTAATGTGTCAGTAAGTATATCCATATTTTTAGACTCATGAATGAGTCATGGGTATCTAGAAAATACTATTCTCCATTGCTAAAGAAAATTCAAGAATGATTCTCCCGTCTATTGTTGAATGCGACATAATTCGATCATAGACACAGGATGTTGTATGTTATATGAATACTGTTGTAAAAATAGATTCATCAGCTCATCAAAAGTTTTTATCACAGTGGGAAAATTTGAAAACCACTCTGTAGGTTGACCACCTAAGCTTTGGGGAAAGAGACGCATGAGATACGTCTGCTCGTGCATTAACTCTTTATGTATGAAATAGAATTACCGAATATGGTTTTATGGGTCAGAATGACTGCTATATTTGTCAAATTTGGGAATCTCTTCTCCACATGGAAATGGAGGAAAGGTAAAATCTTTATCGAAAGGAAATGGACAAACGGTGTCCATAGAGAATTTTGGTAGTGGTTTCTCCTTTTCCTATTTCATTGCTTGTATTTTTGTTTGCAAGGCTTGAATCTGTTTGGTTAACTGTGGCATATGATTTTCCTCCTCTTTAAAAATGCTATCTTCCACTCTACAATGAGAGGGAAGTTAGGCTCCTTGCTGAGATAATTCTAAAAAGAATAGCTCTTTGTCTCTATTCATGATTACCTTCATTACTTTGAGGAATTCTTGGTCTTGTAGACATTTTTTAACTTCCTCCTCAAAGTTTTTAGGATCTTCAAACTCTGGTGGCTTTTAAGCATCACTATTATTTTCCCCATACATGGTTGAATCTAGTAGTCTGTTATTGAGAAAAATTGAATCGTGTGTAGTGTTTAGATGTTCCTCAAACATAGGGTATTTTGTAAGTGGAGGCCACTATCATTTCATGTAGAGTGTTCTAAAATAACTCCTAGTCTATACCGACAATAACCAGTTGATTCGTCTAACTAGCACTATGGTGATATATAGTGCAGACTAAGTCTAAGACCTAAGAAGACAAAGAGATAGTGTCCAACTGAATAGGAGAAGAAAAGACTTTGATCTTGAGTCAAGGTTAGTGAACCTACTGTCACAACTCAGGATAAGGAAAAAATGGACAAAGATGATTAAATAACAAGTCACTTGGACTAGAACAACAAATTCAAACTTCAAAAAATCAAGCAAGTCAAACTGTCAACAGATTGCAATCAACAATAAACTAGTAGTGATGTTGTGATAACACAAATTTTGTGAAAATTTGGACACAACCATCATGACAGAATACCAATTTGGAGAACAATTTGATTATTTTTTGGATTTTTGATAGAACTACAAGTATATATAGTGCTTAATATGAGTATCACAGAGGTGTGATATGAGAATCAGTGTTAGATAGAAGAATTACCTCGTCTCGTATGAGTACTAGGTCTATCTGATACGAGTACTGGGTATCTCGGGTATGAGAAACTGGTGATGAAGATCTTGAATCGTATGGACTAGTGCAGAAACTCATACGAGATTTGACAGTTTAACACCTAAAAGTGTAGAATTTGAAGTGTTTTGATCATTTTGTTGTTTGTTTTAGTTGTTTGAGCATCTATTTTGATGTTTCACTCATGCAAGACACATCACAGAGGTATTATAGAACCAAGCACAACAATAAAACTATATTCCTAGGTGGAAAGAAATGGACAATAATTGTTTGAATCCTCTTACAATAAAATACCCATTCAAGTTGGAAGTTAGAATATTTGTAACACTAGCTCCCCTCCACAAAACACAGTTGTCCATCCTACCAAGCTTCAAATTTCTCAAGATCCAAGGATCCTAATAAATTTATTGTCTCAACAAGAGGGGTACATGAGAGGTTTCTTATGTATTCGTGTCTCACAACGCCCGTATCAAAAAGTAGAAAGGAATCTGGATACTATCTGAAAAGGGTTTTTGTAAGGGTCTTCTTTTAAGTGTATCATCAGTCTCTGTGCAAATGTGATTTTGGTTGTTAACCTCATAGATCACCTTAGCACCAAAAATCACGATATGTGATTGAAACCCAAAGACCCTACTATGTGTTAGGCAAGAGCCGAGTATAAAATCAAATTCCACTTATTTTTCAAGGCTTTTGTCTTGAGGAAGCATCTGATTATAGTGAGTTGAAGAAGCTTGGCATTAGCTCATTCTCACTTGGGTTATTATCCAAGGGTGAGTACTTTTTCCCACTTTAAAATGCCCTCTAAAGTTGCAAATCTCAAATGGCGATTGACAATAATGTTTTTGGATTTCCGTTCATCCCTAGAAGGGAAAGAGCATAATCTCCTGACACTATTGTCATTCCTAAACGACCAAACAAAATTTCATTTAAAAATGTCTTGCATGTGGGTTCCTAGTTAATAAAAACAAGAAAACACACAAAAGTTTAGTTTGTCTGTGAACACAGAAACCTGCAAGACAATTAGTCAATAGTTTTTGTTTTAATCTTCTTTTTCCCAATCATCATGCAAACCATAGTTAAGCTGTAAATTGGGAAAAACAACCACAAAAAAATCAATCAAAAAATATTTTTAACATTATAAAATCAAGAGAACTTATTTTTTTTAAGAACTTCTTGAATCGTAAAATTTGGCTAAGTCTGATTTTTTTTATATCTCCCAAAATCTAGAATTTGCATTATAACTCCTGGAGATCTGAAACCACTCTCAAACATCCTGAAAGTATATATTGACTAAACTATCAACAAAAAATCTAAATTGATTATACGATAGAGTGTACAGAACGAAAAATTGGAAACTCTAAAAAAAATTAAAAAACACGTGGAATCAGAATTGATTTTCTACACCACAAAGCTTGTTGTTTTGCCAAAACCTAGAGAAGATTCTCTAAAATATCAACAAAAAAATAACAAAGTGAGTGTAAGACAAAGTGTATGGAACAGAAAATATGAAACTCTAAAAATATAGAAACACGTGGAATCAGAAATTAGTTTTCTGCCCCACGGTAGGTGCCAAAAATGTGCATGTGAAAAGTATCCAAGTACCTACAAGCTAAAAACACACACTTCAATGAATCATTGCATGGTTAGTTAATCAAAACATGGAAATCAAGATACAAAACCAATTTAAGCTATATGAAACTGACTTATTTCCTTTTAGTAGGCAGGAGTTTGAACTTTTCTCTTAGGTCATCACAAAGTTCAGTGACTACACCTATTTTAAACGAAGGATTTGAAATAGCTAAATGATTGATCTAGTATGCAAATGCAAGATTGATTCAAAGATAATAAGATAGATTCTAGATCACCAAATTGAATATGATTGTTCTTTTTAAATCCAAATTCAAAGTGTTGTCGATTATGAAGTTTGTATGCAACTAAAAAAATTTAACAAATCTTATTAATTGAAACTAAGAATGCAAAATACTTGAATACTTGAATGCTAGAATGCTAAAAAATAGTTAATTTAATGATATTAAAAAATCTATGTCCTTTGTGAAGGAAAAGTGGTTTTCTTGTATAGAAATCTCTCTCAAATCAACGGTCAAGATTGAAATCCAAAGAGTGGACATGATTTGATTTGAGGAAGCACAATCCACATGCAAATAAGATGATTGGTCGAGAGAGTCAGTTGACTGAACTGATTGATCAATTATTTTGGAAACTCCCAAAATTAGTTTTCAATTAACAAATTGGTTTCCAAAATGAGAAGAGATAAGAATAAGTTAACTAGATAAAATAGATTTGTTTCCAATTTGATAATTAGTTAACTGAAATTGATGACATCATATGCATTTTTAAAGATTTAAATGATTTTAAATGAACATTTTGTTTTTATTAGTTAATTTAACTCCTTTTTGGATTTTATTGACACTTTATAAATTTTATTTAATTAATATATTAAAATATCAATTAAATAATTAACTTAAGATATATTTTCCAAGGTATTGTATTTTTAGGAATTAATTAATTAATCAAGTATAGTGATTAATTAGGACCTAGGATTCAGGTCAGATTAGCTTGAATTTGATAAATTGCATGTTTGGTTTAGGACTTAGAATAATCAAGATTAGGGTTTGTTGATAAAAAGTTGAGATTAGGGGTCTAGGGTTTAGATGACCATTTTTAGGTCATTATAGAATCAAATACTTATAGAGTTATGCATGGAAGAATTTTGAGTTCATACAAAGTTTTTGCCATCAATGCCAAAGGGGGAGATTGTTGGAATTATGGTTGTTTTTGGAGGAGATCTAAAGATCAGTCATTTGAAGATTCAAAATTGGTTTTAATTGATGGAAACATGTTCAATTAATATGATTTGAGTGACTGGTAATATTGGTACATGATCGATAAAGGAAGATATAGTTAATTGTGTTGATCAATGTACAAGAGATGTTTAGGAAGAATAGTTTTAATTAGATAAATTGGCAGCGGTAGAGTTGTAGAGAAAATAAAAAGATGCAGTCTTAGAGAAGACATGAATATGGTATGAGGAATGCATGGTTCTTATTGTGATAGATGATTCAATGTTTTGAGTGGTCTATATTTTTTATGTGGAAGATAGTGTACCTATTGGGTCACTGATCATAATTTCATGATGAATCAGTTAAGGTGTTGGATCTAAGTTTGATTATCAATTGTCTTAATGTATATTTTGTTTGGAGTTAACATGTTAGGTATGTTTGACACTTATTTTGAGGAGGTTAATAAGTATTTTTTGCTGACTTGGATAAATAGTTTTTAGGTATTAAATCACTTAAGAACATAATATATAAGGAGAGCTAAATCATGTGATTTAGGGTTGCAATCATATTTTCAAGTGCAGCTATCATAGATTGAAGAAGAAAAGATCAGTATAGTTTTAGAGTACAAAGGCTCAGAAAGGATCTGATAGGAAATTAGTTCAATTCTATAGATCATTGTTACTATTTTTTTCCTAATACTTGTAGCAGGTTAAATCCCTTAATTGGGTAGATCCTAATATGTATTTATTGAAAATCCTTTAACAGTGTAACTTCTTTATTGAAGGTTTAAATCCTCTAGCAAGGTAGACTCTAACAAGTCTTGTGGTATTTCTAACAAGGTACTTGTCACTATTAATAGGGTGAAACCCTAGAAAGGGTATTGTAGCTCATAAAAGGGAAAACACTTTTTATTGCAGTAAGGTGATTTGTGGGTGTCATCCCCATCGTGGTTTTTTTCCCTCTATCAAGGGTTTCCATGTTAAAATATATATTTCATATGTGATGCTTTTTTGTATGCTTGATGTTTTTTATTCTATTTGATATTATTAGTTGAATGGATCATTAGCTGGAAGTTGATGATTAGCTTTGTTAGATCAGTGATGAAATTTATTAAGTACTTGTGTGCAGTGATTCACACCCCCGCCAATGATTATTCATGCTAATAGTCTCATGATTATTCTGGTGCCATTTTGGTTTGACTAATTTAATCAACTAAAATTTCTAAAATGGTATTCATATGCAGGTTGAGGTCCTTTTTTGGTATGAACATTCATCCTCTTTTTTTGTGCCACTTGGATTGGATATCGTTATCATCCAAAATGTAAAATGGGAAATATACGAGTCTATTTAGATAGAGTCCATCCTTGTGCAAGTTGATTTAGTTTATACATATATGTTGTAATTAGAGCTAGGAATAATAGTTTTATTAGCTAGTTCTTTCCTCTTGGTATCTCTTTTAAAAAATTTATTATATACTAATATATTAAGTGACTTGCCACATTTTCTTTAAAAAATCATATCTTCAAAATGAAAATATTCCCATAATAACTCAAAGACCACCCATTGATCTCATAGATATATAATACAGAAATGAAAAAGAAAATCTATAAAAAGGATGAAATAATAAAGGACACCAAGGACGTGATAATCATAGGGTAAAAGTACAATAATCTGTCACCTTTTAGGATAAATTATCAACACAGCTGAATTTTAGTATTTCTAACTAAAAATTAATTTTGGCCAAACATATGGTCTAGCTAGATTCACTATAGTTAATTTAGATAATTTATTTAAATTTTCCAATTGGAAATGCCTATTAAATGCATGTTTTATACCACTTTGAGTCCAATTACCATAGAAATAAAATTATTTCAGAAAAGTGACATTTCAATAACTCTAAATCTTTTTAATGATATTGTTTTTAAAATACAAAAATACCCTTTTGTAGAGATGAGAGTCAAGAACATCTCTTATAGATTTTATAGTGTTTTAATTAGACATAGTCTATTATAAATAAAAATTATTGCAAGCAGGTATTTTAACAGTCAAGGAGATGTTGATTCAGAGAAAGAAAAAAATAGTAAAACATATTAAATAAATTTGAAAAACATATGGTGCACTAGAAGAGAGAGTCCTCTTCAATAATATATATTTCTTTTTTTTCTTCAATAATATATATTTCTTTTTTTTATTGGGATATATTTGTTATGAAAAATATGGCGGGAGATGAAAACTATCGATTTCAGGTGAGTCAGAATTTGAATTGTTATAAAAGATAAAATATAGGTCACAAACCAATTTTTATTTATTCATGCACTAGCTATATATGTTATCTATAACATATTTTTAAATTAGGGGAAAAAATGTTTATTTACATATAATGTTTTGGTGGGAACTAGACCCCTAATTTTCAGTATATTTCTGCAACTGAAAAATCGTCTTTAAACATTTAAAAAAATATCAAAAATTATTCAAAAAAAAATATTAAAAATATTAATCATAAACTTCATCCATTTTAAAACATTTTATTAGTTTACATCATCTTCAAATTCCAAACATAAATGTCACTTTTATACTATTGAAGCTGAACAACTTTGATTTTGTTAGCCTTTTCCTTTACAAAAGGGTGACAGATTATTGTGCTTTTAACCCATAGCCTTTAAATACAATTTTGATGAATATAGAAAACCACTCCTCAAGGTCAATTAAGATTCTATCCTCCATAGTATAGATAATGATCACATTATAGTGAGATGGAAGAATAAAGGGCTAGCAGGTGCAGGCCCCACAACCATAAGAGCTAATACCAAAAAGTAAGAAAATTTTAAAGATGTGATCTATCAAAAAACAAAGTATTGAGGAGTTACCATCAAAAATTCAGTCATAGAGAGAGGGAAAGCCACATGAGCATGATACCAATACATAAATAATACCTTAGAGGAGAAAGGAAAATTTTTACTCAAGCACTTCTTGAAAAGGTAGATTATCATCAATAACTTTATTGGCTAAAAATATTTTATCGTGTCAACTTCCCTATAGAAGTTTTTAATATCAAAGGAGGATAGGGCATTAAGATGTAATAAAACCCTATCTAAATGTTACTAAAGATTCCAATAGTTTGTCTTTTATTGGTGATTGCATAGAAAATGGCCATGGAATCCCCCACAATGGAAAGCTTATTAATATTCAAGGCTAGGGAAGTATCATCCTCTACACTCAAAGCTTCCATTTTTGCAACATTGTTAGAGACCGTAGGAATTATCTAACATAGAATTTTCACAAACTTACTAGAGCTATACCTAATAATAGCTCCAATACCAGATAACCTTGGGTTTATGTTAGAATGACTTTATAATAACTGAGAGGGGAGGGGTGAATCAGTTATCCTCAGGTCTAGATGTAGCAAATAAAATTTTTTGTATTTCAGATCTACTCGGCAACAGTAGCATATGTCAACAACTTAATCATGTAGTTTACTATATAATGTAATAATCTTGTACAAACATAACAGTAAAAAAAACCATAAGCATTCACACAAGTTGACACAAGTATTTAACGTGGAAACCCAATATGGGAAAAACCACCAGTAACATGCTACCAAGTTTTCACTCTTCTGAAGTGAGCTCTATGAGGAGCCAACCTTGTTAAAGATTACAATAACACACTGTTACGTGTGACCTAGTTAAAGGATTTAATCACCATGTCAGGAGTGGCCTTGTTAGAGGACTTAGAACATTCCTCCTGAATGTCACCTTGTTAAAGGATTTATACAAATGACTGTTAGGTCAACCTTGTTAAAGGATTTTAACTGATACAATGGTTAGAAATTAATCAGCAGTTGTGATCTAATACATAAAACTTACTTTTCAAATTTAGATCCAATTACACCTCTAATGTTAACTTACTAGATGGCCTACATTGTCATTTCAATCTTCTGATTTGCTTGGAAATCCGTCAAACAATCACACATGCAACTCTTTGCTTCTGTATTCGGCCTTCACTGCTAGGTCATGCCAATCAATAAATCAACTATGCAATCCTCTTGCATAAATACATCCACTTATACACTTACACTCTTCATGAATAACCCCTTGAGGTTATCATATACCTCTCATTCTAGGTCAGATAAATCTTTGCTGCTTAATCAAGATTATAGATCTTAGGTTAGGTTAGATCCAATGGATCATCCCATCATTTCATTACATTTACTTCTCCAAAGTAGTCTCTAATTAAATCTTGAAACCATGCATTAATTACGGTTACCCATACATTAAATTGCATGGATCAATATTCAATTAACATTACATATCCCAATAAAATTAACTAAGTCGGCCAGAGATCTCAAATCTCATCATTAATCCAATTATTGTAAGTCAGCCAACATCAATGTTTTCACTTGGCAATTTCACTGGTGCTTGACACTGAACAAACTTGCTCGTCACAAACAACTTCGCTCGGCACAAACAACTTTCTTGGCACAAGAAACTTTTCTCGGCACAAGCCAAATTTGCTTGGCACAAAATAGTCATAAAAAATGTCTTTGAAAGATAAACAAATAGTTACTTTGCCAGAGTGCCAACTGATCAAGTACCCTTTTATTTGCCTTAATCAACCATTCACTTGGTCTTCGTGTTAAATCTTCTTCATCAACAATAGATATGGTACTCAAATAGATATCAATAGTCTCACCAGTTAAGGTTTGACATCAATGACAAAATAACAATTGCTTGCAATGTCACTTTCCAACAATCTCCATCTTTCGCATTGATGGAAACACAAAACATTAAAACAATGATTTAACAAGCATAGTTAGCATAAAATCAAAAAAAAAGTCACCTGTGTTCCTTGATATGAACAAATCTTCATTAATGTCTTTAGCTTCATTCTAATTCTCATCTATAAAATATTTCTCCCTCTGTGTCTATAATCACACTGTAATCATCTGTGTCTAATCATCTGTAGACTCCCTCTGAGTTGATAATCACTTCAATGTTTTCAATAGTAACTTCAACCTCTATATAGGTAATATCACCCTCTTTATACTTCATCTCTCCCTCTAGGTAATCTTAACTCCTGCCTCTATATAGGTAATCTCTCTCTCTTTGATAAAAATGTCAAAGATGTTAAAATCTTTATCATGTAGATCTTCAGTATCATGCTGATCCTATCATCTTGATTATAACTGATTTTCTTTTTTTTCCTTGTCCAACTTCACAGCTTTAGTCAGCATCCTAAAGTGTGACTTACTGTGCATCAATGTGTCAAGTATTCTAAATGTAATATTTGATGCAACAGTACCATACCAAAATTAATTAGCCTCAGTTAGGGGAATCACCCCCATTTTACCTTGTAGATACTCATGAGCATCCTTGGGTAGTGCCTTTGTGAATATGTCTGCTAATTTTTCTTTAGTGTTCACATAATCCAGTCTCACTTCTTTATCCTGAACTAGCTCCCTCAAGTAATGATACTTAATAGCTATGTTCTTTGTCTTCGAGTGCATAACAGGCTTTTTAGAAATATTAATAGCACTCATGTTATCACAATACATGACAACTAGTTCAATGATTTCTTCTTTCATACCTTTCAGTAGTATCTTCAACCACACAATGTTAGAACAGTTGACTGTTGTTGCCACATACGCGGCTTCAGCTATAGATTGTGAGGTGCAGTTCTATTTCTTGCTTGTCCATGAGATCAATCTTTTACCTAAAAGAAATGCTCCACCAGTAGTGCTTTTCCTGTCATCAACATTTCCAGCCCAATCAGAGTCAGTGTAAACTCTAAGTTCAAACTTGTCATTCTTCTTGTAGTATAAACCATAGTCATAAGTTCCTTTCAAATATATTAGAATCCTTTTTACTACCATCATGTGAGTTTCCTTGGGGTTAGCAGAAAATCTTGCAACAATTCCAACAACTAGGGAAATGTCAGGGCTACTGTGTACAACATACTATTGTTTTCCAATCATTGATCTGTAGAGTGTTTGGTTCACTTATTTTGTGTCATCATCTTTTGTCAGCTTTTGTCTAGTAGCCATGGGTTTACTCACTGGTTTGGACTCTTCCATTCCAAAAAAATTCAATATCTCCTTAATATATTTAGATTGAGTGATATAGATACCATTCTTCATTTGATAAAATTGTAAGCCAAATTTTTTTTTTATCTCACCAAACATAGACATCTCAAATTTAGTTTGCATCTTTGTTGCAAATTTTTGGTATAACACAGCTTGTCCACTAAATATGATGTCATCTACAAAAATTTCAGCTAATAATATACCTTTTCTTTGCTCTGTCTTTAAGTACAAGTTGCTATTGTCATTGGTTCTTGCAAATCCTATCTTGATTAGATAATTTTGCAATCTCTCATACCATGCTCTCGGTGCTTGATTCAGTCCATATAATTCTTTGTGCAATCTAAAAACCATATTCCTTTTTTTTGGGTCAAGAAAACCATGATCTTGCTCAATATACACTTCTTCTTCCAAGATACCATTGAGAAATGCAGATTTCACATCCATCTTGTTGGTGCTATTTCTTGTCCAAAATGTGCCTTGTAATTTTTATAAGGTCTCCTATCATTAGTAGTGTCAAGGGCCTTGAAATTGGTATTCAAATTGCTTTTATGCCTCTGTAAAGTGTTCTCAAACCCTCAACCTAATTGAAAATGGTCAAAAGTGACTAGAAACCCTAAGTGTCTTGGCCGGTTCTATTCTTGCGTTACTTTTTCGGTCACTTAAGTTGTATTAAGTCATGTGTCCATGTCGAATGGGTTAATTTTTGCCAAAATATTGTATCATCCTAACCACTTTAATAATTCCTAAGTCCCACTATGTAGGTCCCTTTTACGTCATCCCCTTATGTATCATGAAAGTTTGAAAAGATCGGACGGCGCACTTATTAGCTTATATCTAAGATGCTCGACATCTAACATATAAGCAAACAAGCGGAGGCGACGCGTGTCCTCGGTGGGGCTGAGCTGTTGAAAAGGCATTCTATTAAATAGTGCACATGTTTGAAAAGATCAAATGGACCACTTATTTTCTTAAAGGAAAAGTGCACGACATCTAACATATAAGCGAATAAGCGGTGATGACACCTATCCAGGGAAGTATGTGGGTCCAATTGCAGACGAGTATGAAAGGTGGTAAAACCTGAAAAGATCTGATGGTCAGCTTATTTTCTTATATCCAAGATGCATGAAATCTAACATATAAGTGAATAAGCAGTGATGACATCTGGCAGTTGGTGGGCCCAGACATTCAAAGCTGGCGGAGTTTTAAACTTCAGTTAAGTTGGTTCACATCTGACGACTCACGTATTCACTTATATTCAAAGTGCTTGACATCTAACAAATAAGAAAATAAGAAGTGGTGACACATGTTCTCAGTCAATAGTGTTTTTTGGGAAAGTAAGATGGCCATTAGATGTGAAGGATGAAGCCCAAAATTGATGGTTCAAATTCAAAGTTGATAAAACAAGTTGCAGAGAGCCATTAAGCCACAAAATTAAAGCTAGTAAATTAATTACAGAACGTGTGACAACTCCAGTCGAATTCAATTCAAAAGACTGATTTGATTAAGGATGTAAATTTATTAAGTTGATTTCAATATCAATGATTCACCAAAACCATTTGAGCAAAGATGGAATTAAAAGAAAACCAGCTTCACGCGACTTCTATGTAGAACGGGTAAGCTCACTGATTCGTTACTATTCAAATTGAGATAGAGTTTACAGTTCAGAGAAGGTTTTAGAGGTCTTGTTTCAGAATTTGGTTCTACTATTGATAGATAACCCTTAGAATGGCCCCTAGAGTTCAAATCTTAGGATAGGTTGATTACCAGAAATGAAAGGTTAGCGAGGATTTATTGCAGCAGTTACCATTGTCCTCAGGGGATGCCACACAAGCTAAGAAGGCAGTGCCTCAACATCCCCACTTCAAAATTGGGGATGGGTTATATGATTCAGGAAAATGGGCAACAGATGTTGCTACTAGTTTATATGCCCTTACTCTGTTTAGAGCAGCTTATAGTCAAAGAAAGGCCCCCACCACAGACTGTAATATTTGGGAACTAGATGTTGGAAAGTTGATAGCACCTAGTGTATTTATGGACACAGATTTGCTCATTCTAATAGGCAACACTTATGACAAGGTGTCTAGGGTTGTTAGAGACACCCGGGGAAATATAATACTGACTGTATTAGAAGATGAAATCAGAAGAATTTTCAAGTTGTCTGACACTTCCCAGAATATGGATGATATTGACCTCAAATATTTCAAAGAAATATAGAATAACCAAAGGGATTGTTATAGAGGTGAAGTAGTGAAGGGGTATGCTAATAAGATAGGAAATTTGGTTGTAATAGGACCAGGAACCCCTGAACCTTTCAAAGTGGATCTTTTCATTGGCAAGGCCAGGAAATGTACAGTTCCCTATGCAATATTTTGGGGCCAAATGAAGAGACATCCATGCCAGTCTATATAATGTTGATGGTAGTTCAAATTCTACATCCCCACTTGTTATTAGTGTTTGATTATGCATCCTATATTTCTCAGGAGATGCATGATGGCTTGTCAGGGATCAAAGATGGCAATATACAAAAGCCAATGGGATCTTTTCATTGGCAAGGCCAGGAAAATGTACAGTTCCCTATGCAATATTTTGGGGATAAATGAAGAGACATCCATGCCAGTCTATATAATGTTGATGGTAGTTCAAATTCTACATCCCCACTTGTCAGTAGTGTTCGATTATGCATCCTATATTTCTCAGGAGATGCATGATGGCTTGTCAGGGATCAAAGATGGCAATATACAAAAGCCAATGGGTTGGTATTCCCTTATGATGCATATGCTCTTATTTAATAGTGCATATTTCTTTGAAGAAGAAATAGAATTGGAGAGATTCCAAGATGATGAAGAATTTCCTGTTCAGATGTGGAGTTCAGATTTTTCCTGGGATAGAAAGAATGCAAGTTATGTATACTTTGACAAAGTTTTTGCAACCAGACTTAAATCATTACTAAGCAACCAAAATGAAAGAGTCCATAATGAAGTAATGATGTTGTTAAGGCCTATGGAGTATGCCCCTGAGCTGAAAATTGCTCACAACTAGGGAGATTTGATATTGTACCCTTTTTCCATAGTGATTAGGGTTTACGGTTTTAGAGGTGTTCCTTATGTGCTACCCTATAGAGTCCCACTCAAAATTGGGATAGCAGAAATCATAAGACAATTAGGTGGGCTACAGGAGGAAGCTTTGACTAGAAAGATGAAGGGAAATATCTTCCCTACCCTCAGTAAAGCCCATCACTTTATCATAACAAAAGGAGGGTGGACAAAGTTTGTAAAATACTTTGAACCGTATCATTTATCCACTTCCATAGACAGGTGTGCAGACAATGAAGATTTTATCACGGGAATGTTTAGAAAGAGGATCAATTGTATAATGCTAAAGCATCAATTCTACTATCCAAAGGATATTATCAGGAACATTTTTGAAATGGAGGTTCAAGAAGTCAGGAAGGAGAAGTGGAAGGCATATAAGAAATCCTTGGACTTTGTCTAAAATTTTGACAAGACCTATGATCCTCTAAAGGATTTTTTCCAATGTTCTTATAAAATTGACTCACTAATGAATCTTTTTGAGGGAATAATGCAAACCCTGAATGAGAAAAGGAAGAGAGTAGTTGAGAATGACCCAGAAAAGGCTCTATCTATTATGAATAAATTTCCACAGAGTAGAATAGTTCCACCTGGGAAGCATCTAGTATACAAAAGAAGAGGATATACTACTGTTGCTCCCAGAGTTGATTAGCCCATTCAGCATAAGGGAAAGAGGCCAATGGACACTAACATTCAAGAAGTACCCTCTCCAAAGAGGCAAAGGGTGGAGATAAAAGAAGAAGGAGGTGAATTATATTCTCCTTCTTAATCCCCTATGCAATATGATGACCAGACCATTGCTGAGCAATTGCTCAAGATGAGAAATGCTGGTGAAGTAGTTGTTACTACTCAAGAACTACAAGAAGGGATGCCAAAAGAGCCTAAACATACATCATCTGACCTTACAGTGGCAGAATTTGCTGGCAAAGAATTAGATCCTGTGACTAAAAAGGCTAGTGATGAATTCTTGTCTGATGACAATTTCATCAAAGCTAGGGGTTTTATTCAGTTTCTATGGAGATGCCATATTGGATAATATAATGACAAGTTCTTGAAAATGATAGAAGCTCAACCCAATGCTACCAAGGAGGACATAGAGAAAGTAGTCAAACAAGAATTGGTATTAAAATTTGACAAGATTACTCCTGAAGAGGGTAGACAAATGATCAAAAGGTAGGGGGTTCTCATAT
Organism: Thuja plicata; assembly: GCA_018584345.1. Lineage (NCBI taxonomy): Eukaryota > Viridiplantae > Streptophyta > Pinopsida > Cupressales > Cupressaceae > Thuja > Thuja plicata. The sequence continues at coordinate 4,188,641 of MU225692.1, forward strand.
TGCCACAATGGGATTTAGCTGATGCAGTGTTTTTTGATGCTATAAGGAAACAAGATAAACCCATAAGCCCTACTGGAACATCAATTGGTGCTCAATTTAGTGAGGATCATGTAGCGTTGGCGATCTGGTCACTGAAGAAGAAGGAAAAGAGAAGAGTTAAATAAGATGATGAGACTGAAGACACAGGCAGCCTAATTGTGAAAAGGGTTGCAGCTACCTGGAGAACTAAAGCAGTTAACCTTGTTGTACAGGTTGCCAATTTGAGCATGAAAGTGTCAGAAAAGGAGAAGGAAGCATATGCTAGTCTGAATGAAAAGTATAAGTTTGTGCTCAAGGCTTATAATGAAGAGAGGGTTAAATCTTTGATGAAGGACAATAAAATAGAAGAGTTGGAAGGTAAGAAAAAGATTCAATTAATGCCCCAAAGGGTAATTTCTTAGGAGCCATATCAACCTTCCTCCTCAAGTCCATTCATAACATATCCCCCATCCCCTGCACCTCTAAGTCCTACTAAAGAAACTATTGATGCCAAGAGAGCAGAATTGGAAGCTGAGAAGAACAGGCTAATCAGTGAAAGGAAAAGATTTGAGGAGGAGGTTAAGAGGGACCTAGAATATTCCCCAGCATGCAAAGAAGCTATTGATGAGTCAGTGAAGAAAAAACATTCTGAACAAATATTCTCCAACCTCAAAAGGTGTGCCAGTGAGGTCAACCTCTCTAATCTCTACCTAGTGGGGAAGAAGATTGCAAGCGTCATCAACAAATATGAGGATGAAAAGGAACAATGGAATCTAATAGTGATTAGATGGAAAGAGAAGGAATCCCATGTTAAATATTTCATTTCCCTCTCAAAAGAGCAAAATAATATTGATATCATTCTGACAAGCACTCATAAGTGTCTCAAATTGATGGTCAATTTAGACACCAAGAGAAACATGGTCATGAAGAAGATCACAACTATGAGAGGGGAATTTTCCAAGGATAGATATGATATGTATCCCTATATTTTCAAAGAGTATGGGAAAATAAAGAATGAAGCCCTATGGCTGAGGCAATTAAATGAAGCAATAACTAGCAGGACGAAAAGTATTGTCACTTTGGCAAATACTGGGTGCTTTGTTTTAACCATTGATATTTTGGGAAAATCCAGGGCATTTTTTGAATCTTGGGAAGTAGAAGTAGAGAAGGCCAATAATGACTAGGAGGAGTTCAATAGCTGAAAATATGAATTTCTCAATTTCAGTTGGCCCAGTGATGAGGTGTTCTCCACTTGGGGTAGCAAGTATGGAGTAGTCACCCCGGTAGCATGAGACAATAAATATGAAGGGGACAACTAACACCAAGGAGGTTGAATGAATAGAGAAAATTAGATATTTGGGGCCTCTACGCCAACAAGAGAACAAGATCTAGATGATAAAGACCCAACTACTTCGGAGCAACTTCAAGCATTCAGGCGGTCACAAGACAAATGATCACATGGCTCATAGCAAATATTGTTATCTCATCAGCCAGAAGTTTTGTCTCTTCTTGGAATTGTATTTTGTCCTGTAGCCTAGTCATCCATAGCTTTTTGCATCCTTATTTTCTAAAAGGATTCCAAGATGACTGAGGCTACCTATAAGTATCAAGTTGTAATATTGTAATGAGGATGGTAAAAAATAAGACTACAAGGAAGATTATGACATTGGTCTGACTATTGGTTTTGAGTCTTTAAAATGTACTGCTATTGAGTTCATATTAATAAAATTACAATGGAATCTCCAATTTCATGTCATGATGTCTTCTTGAATTTACCATTAATTCTTGTATGTTCAATTTGTAAGGAATTTTGAGTATTGGTTATAAGATAGTCATGTTCTTGTTTGTGAGTTACTTTCAAGGAGAGTTTAAATCTTAGAGATGATTGTAGAGGATTAGGATTCATGCAAGGATTTGATACATTGGTGTAGGAGTGAGAGGATAGTTTGTAAGGCACTCAATCTGGGATTCATTTGTCTTTCTATTAATTATCTTAATATGTGTATGCTCTATTATGACTCTATCACCCATGATTAGGCACTGTTCAAGATGCTAACAAGTGGTTATTATCATCAACTCAAATATTAAAATCCTTATTTTTTGATATTTAAGAACAAATATGTGTGGTTGATTGTATTCAAAGGATATAATTCATCTTAGTGATTCCTTGAAGACTGAATCAATAAGTTAGCCCTCCTAGGCCAAAGTGGCATAAAAAGAAGAAGGGTTATGAATCCTAATCCATTATGAGATTCTCTATCATTCAGTGAGTTGGTAATCAGGTACACCCACCTGGGTATGTGGAGCCCAAAGTGTAGAAGGAGTTTCATCCTTTTTAATTAGACTTATTCATGTATGAACCTGCATTGGGAATAGAGGGTCAAGAACTTATTGTTTTTTTAATTGATTCATACAAGAAAAAGATCTAACAAAATGGCGACTGTACTAGGGAATAAGATGCAAAATTCTTGTTGAAGAAAGCAGTAAATCTCTAGTGTGTTTAAGATAAATCAAATTTTAGTAAGTCTGCTATGGACTCTTGTAATGATCTCAGAGTCATGATCATGAAATCACTTGTTCTTACAATATTGAGAATCAGTTTGTTCTTCCTAATAATCATTAGAGCGAGTCTATCCTACTTATCGGTTATGGTGCATTGCATAAACGTCCTGATTCTGAAGATGATACAGATCCTATCTCAGTTGGAATAAATTGGTGAGGAATTATTAAGCTTGATATATCTGCAAATTTCAATATTTACTTAAGATGAAATCTGAGATAGGACAAGGTACTTGATTTTCTTATATACTAATCCTCTGAGAAGGGTTGGCGACTCTAACTTCTATGTAGTCCAGTATTGCATAATAAAATTATTTGTTTATTCTAAGAGATGAGCCAACAAAGAAACACCAGATCATATTCCAGACTAAATACCCAAAAGAGGGGCATCTAAACATGATTCCCAACATGTCTCTAAAAGAAAAATGGATATCCCCATTCCAGAAAGGAAGTCATCTTCATCTGAAGATACAAAACCAGTTGGACCAGTTGATGCTTATAGAGCCAATACTAATTTTGATCCCTTTAGAGATGGAGAAAATACTAACATAGGGTTCTTTCCTACAGAAGAAAATCTTGCTCCACCAGAAGAGACTTTTGCTGCTGAAACAACATCATATGATTCTAATAAGTTGCAAGATGAGGTTGTGGCTTAAAAAGAAAAAATAAAGAACAAGAAAAGGAAATGGCTAAAGCAAGGGAAAAACATGAGAAAAGGATATATGATCTATTATTGGAAAGAGAAGAACTCTTAGCTGAAACTAGAAGAAATAACCTTAAGACAAAAAGCCTGAATCAAGAAGTCAAAGGTCTAGATCTAGAACTGTTTGGTACCCTCAATGGTGAGAGAAATAAAACCCTGAATAAAATCTCAAACCTTGACAAGGACAAGTTTGAGAAGGAAGGACCTGTAATTAGGCAGTTGTTCCCATATGAGAATTAACTAAATGTGAAACTCAAAGCAACAACTAAAGATGCCCCTAACAAAGGTAAACAAAAGGTTGTTGGTATCAACATAAATGAGCCTGTGCAGAAAGTTTCTAACACTAAAGGAATACCTCAAATTGATTTGGATCTTGAATAAGCCAGGAAGGATAAGGATGACTTGGAAAAGCAACTAGAAAAGTTGGAATTGGAGGCTACTATAGCTGATATGAAGATGAAGATAGCCTTACTTCATGCTACCAATAATACAACTGCAAGTAGTTCTATGCATGTAAATCAAAGAGTACAATAGTTGAATTCATCTACTAGTTTAAATGCAAACAATCAAGGTAGTGCTTCTAAGGTCCAAAAATGTGGAAACAACCAAAATGTTCAGAGCTCTGGTCCTAATGTAGCTGCTCAAATCAAGGGTCCTCACTCAAGTTTTCAAACTGCCAAGCCCAAACAGAATGTTCCTCC
>MU225692.1:4198235-4208790 GCA_018584345.1 Thuja plicata
CCAAGATGAAGGAATAGAAATCTCTGAACCTATGGAAGAAAGGATGGTTCAGTTGGTGGAATTGGATGAGATAAGGAGAGAAAGCCAAAGAGAAAATATCAAACTACAACAAAGAATGAAATACCTTTTTGACAGAAGAGCAGATGTGAGAAAGTATCTGCTTGGTGATTTTGTATTGCAGTGGAATATTAAGGTTGAAGAGAAAGGAAAGCATAAGAAATTTGAATCATTTTGGATTGGGCCTTATGTTATATATAGGATCTTTGGGAAAGATTCTTACTTCCTCAAGAATCTGGATGATGAAGAACAGGAATTGCGAGTGCATGGACAATTCTTGAAAAATTTCTTTAATTAACTTCTACTTTCCATGCACAGTAGTCTGTAATATATGTGCAGGTGTGTTTCCCTTCTATTGTGTGTTTGTTTCCAGTTTTAGGTTGGTCTATTTTGTGGTCTACTTCCCCAGAGATCTATGGTTCTTGTTATAACCTCGTGTTTAAACATCCTCAGAGAGAGCCACTGTTGGTGCTATTTCTTGTCCAAAATGTGCCTTGTAATTTTTATAAGGTCTCCTATCATTAGTAGTGTCAAGGGCCTTGAAATTGGTATTCAAATTGTTTTTATGCCTCTGCAAAGTGTGCTCAAACCCTCAACCTAATTGAAAATGGTCAAAAGTGACTAAAAACCCTAAGTGCCTCGGCCGGTTCTATTCTTGCGTTACTTTTTCGGTCACTTAAGTTGTATTAAGTCATGTGTCCATGTCGAATGGGTTACTTTTTGCCAAAAGATTGTATCATCCTAACCACTTTAATAATTCCTAAGTCCCGCTATGTAGGTCCCTTTTACATCATCCCCTTATGTATCATGCAAGTTTGAAAAGATCGGACGATGCGCTTATTAGCTTATATCTAAGATGCCCGACATCTAACGTATAAGCGAACAAGCAGAGGAAACGCGTGTCCTTGGTGGGGCCGAGATTTTGAAAAGGCATTCTATTAAATAGTGCACAAGTTTGAAAAGATCAAATGGACCACTTATTCGCTTAAAGGAAAAGTGCATGACATCTAACATATAAGCGAATAAGCGGTGATGACACCTATCCAGGGAAGTATGTGGGTCCAATTGCAGACGAGTATGAAAGGTGTTAAAATTGGAAAGATCTAACGGTTGGCCTTTTTTCTTATATCCAAGATGCATGACATCTAATGTATAAGCGAATAAGCGGTGATGACATCTGGCAATTGGTGGGCCCAGGAAATCAAAGCTGGTGGATTTTTAAAATTTCGTTAAGTTGGTTCACATCTGACGGCTCAGGTGTTCGCTTATATCCAAAGTGCTTGACATCTAATGAATAATAAAATAAGCGGTGGTGACACGTGTCCTCATTTGAAATTTGTTTTCAGGAAAGTAAGATGGCTGTCAGATGTGAAGGATGAAGCCCAAAATTGACGGTTCAAATTCAAAGTTCATAAAACAAGTTGCAGAGATTCGTTAAGCCACAAAATTGAAGCTGGTAAATTAATTATAGAACGTGTGACAACTCCAGTTAAATTCAATTTGAAAGACTAATTTGATTGAGGTTGTAAATTGATTAAGTCGATTGCAATATCAATGATTCACCAAAACCATTTGAGCAAAGATGAAATTAAAAGAAAACCAGCTTCACACGACTTCTGTGCAGAATAGGTAAGCTCACTGATTCATTACTATTCAAATTGAGATAGATTTTCCAGTTCAAAGAAGGTTTTAGAGCTCTTGTTTCAGAATCTGGTTCTAGTATTGATAGCAAACCCTTAGAATGGCCCCTAGAGATGAAATTTTGGGACAGGTTGATTAGTAGAAATGGAACGTTAGGGAGGATTTATTGTAGTAGTTACCATTGTCCTTAGGGGATGCCACACAAGCTAAGAAGGCTATGCCTCAACATGCCTGCTTCAAAATTGGGGATGGTTTATATGATTTAGGAAGATGGGCAAGAGATGCTACTACTAGTTTAGATGCCCTTACTCTATTTAGAGCAGCTTATAGTCAAAGAAAGGCCCCCACCCCAGACTGTAATATTTGGGAACTAGATGTTGGAAAATTGATAACACTTAGTGCATTCGTGGACACTGATTTTATCATTCTAATAGAAAACACTTATGATAAGGTGTCTAGGGTTGTTAGAGACACCCAGGTAAATATAATACTGATTGTATCAATAGATGAAATCAGAGGAATTTTCAAGCTAACTAACACTTCCCAGAATATGGATGATATTGACCTCGAGTATTTCAAAGAAATATACAATAACCAAAGGGATTATTATAGAGGTGAAGTAGTGAAGGGGTATGCTAATAAGATAGGAAATTTGGTTGTAATAGGACCAAGAACCCCTGAACCTTTCAAAGTGGATCTTTTCACTGGCAAAGCTAGGAAAATGTACAGTTCCTTGTGCAATATTTTGGGGATAAATGAAGAGACGGCCATGCCAGTCCATATAATGTTGATGGTCATTCAAATTCTACATCCCCACTTGTCAGTAGTGTTCAATTATGCATCCTATATTGCTCAGGAGATCCATGATGGCTTGTCAGGGATCAAAGATGGCAATATACAAAAACCAATGGGTTGGTATTCCCTTATGATGCATATGTTCTTATTTAATAGTGTAGATTTCTTTGAAGAACAAATGGAATTGGAGAGATTCCAAGATGATGAAGAATTGCCTATTCAGATGTGGAGTGCAGATTTGTCCTGCGATAGAAAGAATGCAAGTTATGTATACTTTGACAAATTTTTTGCAACCAGACTTAAATCATTACTAAGAAACCAAAATGCAAGAGTCCATAGTGAATTAATGATTCTATTAAGGCCTATGGAGTATACCCCTAAGCTGAAAATTTCTCACAACTGGGGAGATTTGATATTTTACCCTTTTGCCACAGTGATTAGGGTTTATGGTTTTAGAGGTGTTCCTTATGTGCTACCCTACAGAGTCCCACTCAAAACTAGGATAACATAAATCATAAGACAATTAGGTGGGCTGCAGGAGGAAGCTTTGACTGGAAAGATGAAGGGAAATATCTTCCCTACCCTCACTAAAGCCCATCACTTTATCATAACAAAAGGAGGGTGGACATAGTTTGGAAAATACTTTGAACCCTATCATTTATCCACTTCCATAGCCAGGTGTGCAGACAATGAAGATTTTATCATGGGCATGTTTAGAAAGAGGACCAATTGTATAATGCTAAAGCATCAATTCTACTATCCAGAGGATATTATCAAGAATATTTTTGAATTGGAGGTTCAAGAAGTCAGGAAGGAGTAGTGGATGCCATATAAGAAATCCTTGGACTTTGTCCAGAATTTTGACAAGACCTATGGTCCTCTAAAGGATTTTTTCCCATGGTCTTATAAAATTGACTCACTAATGAATCTTTTTGAGGGAATAATGAAAACCCTAAATGAGAAAAGGAAGAGAGCAGTTGAGAATGACCTAGAAAACGCTCTAGCTATTATGAATAAATCTCCACAGAGCAGAATAGTTCCACCTGGGAACTATCTAGTATACACAAGAAGAGGATATACCATTGTTGCTCCCAAAGTTGATCAGCCCATTTAGCATAAGGGAAAGAGGCCAATGGACACTGATGTTCAAGAAGTACCCTCTCCAAAGAGGCAAAGGGTGGAGATAAAAGAACAAGGAGGTGAATTATATTCTCCTTCCCAATCCCCTATGCAATATGATGACCAGACCATTGCTTAGAAATTGCTCAAGATGAGAAATGTTGGTGAATTAGTTGTTACTACTCAAGAACTACAAGAAGGGATGGCAGAAGAACCTAAACACACATCATCTGACCTTATAGTGGCAGAAATTTCTGGCAAAGAATTAGATCCTGTGACTAAATAGGCTAGTAATGAATTCTTGTCTGATGACAATTTCATCAAAACTAGGGCTTTTATTCAATTTCTATGGAGATGCCATATTGGTGAATGTAATGACAAGTGCCAGAAAATGATAGAAGCTCAACCCAATGCTTCCAAGGAGGACATAGATAAAGAATTCAAACAAGAATTGGTATTAAAATTTGAGAAGATTACTCCTGAAGAGGGTAGACAAATGATCAAAAGGTAGGGGGTTCTGATATTGCCACCATAGGATTTAGCTGATGCAGTGGTTTTTGATGCTATAAGGAAACAAGATAAACCCATAAGCCCTACTGGAACATTAATTGGTGCTAAATTTAGTGAGGATCATGTAGCGTTGGTGATCTGGTCACTAAAGAAGAAGGACAAGAGAAGAGTTAAAGAAGATGATGAGACTGAAGACAAATGCAACTTTATTTTGAAAAGGGTTGTAGATACCTCATGAACTGAAGTAGCTAACCTTGTTGTATAGGTTGCCAATCTGAGCATGAAAGTGTTAGAAAAGGAGAAGGAAGCATATGCTAGTCTAAATGAAAAGTATGAGTTTTTGCTCAAGGTTTATAATGGAGAGAGGGTTAAATCTTTGATGAAGGACAACAAAATAGTAGAGTTGGAAGGTAAGAAAATAATTCAATTGACACCCCAAAGGGTAATTTCTCAGGACCCATATCAACCTTTCTCCTCAAGTCTGTTCATAACATATCCCCCATCGCCTGCACCTCTAAGTCCTACTACTCAAGAAGCTGTTGATGCCAAGAGAACAGAATTGGAAGCTAAGAAGAACATGCTAATCAGTGAAAGGACAAGATTGGAAGAGGAGGGTAAGATGGACCTAGAAGATTCCCAAGAATATAAAGAGGCTGATGAGTTGGTGAAGCAAAAATGTTCTGATCAAATATTCTCCAACCTCAAAAGGTGTGCCAGTGAGGTCAACCTCTCTAATCTCTACCTATTGGGGAAGAAGATTGCAATCATCATCAAAAAATATGAGGATGAAAAGGAACAATGGAATCTAATAGTGAGTAGAGGGAAAGAGAAGCCATCCCATGTTAAATATTTCAATTCCCTCTCAAAAGAGAAAAATAATATTGATATCATTCTAACAAGCACTCATAAGTGTCCCAAATTGATGGTCAATTTAGACACTAAGAGAAACATGGTCATGAAGAAGATCACAACTCTGAGATGATAATTTTCCAAGGATAGATACGATATGTATTCCTATATGTTCAAAGAGGATGGGAACATAAAGAATGAAGTCCTATGGCTGAGACAATTAAATGAAGCAATAACTAGTAGGACAAAAAGTATTCTCACTTTGGCAAATACTAGCTGGTTTGTTTTAACCATTGATATTTTGGGCAAAGCTAGCGCATTTTTTGAATCTTGGGAAGTAGAAGTAGAGAAGGTCAATAGTGACTTGGAGGAGTTAAACAGCCGAAAAGATGAAGTTCTCAATTTTGGTTGGCCCAGTGATGAGGTGTTCACCACTTGGGTTAGCAAGTATGGAGTAGTCACCCTGGTAGCATGAGACAATAAATATGAAGGGGATAGCTAACACCAAGGAGGTTGAGTGAATAGAGAAAATCAGATATTTGGGGCCTCTACACCAACAAGAGAACAAGATCCAGATGATAAAGACCCAACTACTTTGGAGAAACTTCAAGCATTCAGGTGGTCACAAGATAAATGATCACATGGCTCATAGAAAATATTGTTATCTCATCAGCCAAAAGTTTTTTCTCTTCTTGGAACTATATTTTGTCCTATAGCCTAGTCATTCATAGCTTTTTGCATCCTTATTTTCCAAAAGGATTCCAAGATGACTGGGGCTACCTATAAGTATCAAGTTGTAATATTGTAATGAGGATGGTAAAAAATAATACTACAAGGCAGATTACGACATTGGTCTGACTATTGGTTTTCAGTCTTCAAAATGTACTGCTATTGAGTTCATATTAATAAAAATACAATGGAATCTCCAGTTTCATGTCAATGATGTCTTCTTGCATTTACCATTAATTCTTGTATGTTCAATTTGTAAGGCATTTTGAGTGTACTAGTTATAAGATAGTCATGTTCTTTTTTGTGAGTTACTTTCAAGGAGAGTTTAAATCTTACAGATGATTACAGAGGATTAGGATTCATGCAAGGATTTGATACATTGGTGTAGGAGTGAGAGGATAGTTTGTAAGGAACTCTATCTGGGATTCATTTGTGTTTCTATTAATTATCTTAATATGTGTATGCTCTGTTATGACTCTATCACCCATGATTAGGCACTGGTCAAGATACTAACAAGTGGTTATTATCATCAACTCAAATATTAAAATCCTTACTTTTTGATATTTAAGAACAAATATGTGTGGTTGATTGTATTCAGAGGATATAATTCATCTTAGTTATTCCTTGAAGAGTGAATCAATAGGTTATCCTTCCTAGGCCAAAGTGGCATAAAAATAAGAAGGGTTATGAATCCTTAATCCATTATGAGATTCTCTTTCATTCATTGAGTCTGTAATCAGGTTCACCCACCTGGGTATGTAGAGCCCAAAGCGTAGAAAGAGTTTCATCCTTGTTAATTAGCCTTATTCATGTATGAACCTGCAATGGGAATAGAGGTTCAAGCACTTATTGTTGTTTTAATTGATTCATACAAGAAAAAGAGCTAACACATCTGATAAACTTTGAATCCTTTATAGGCTACATATGCAAGTAAGGTTCTAACTCCTTCCAATCTTGCAACTGGGGTGAATGTTTCACCATAGTCAATTCCTTCCTCCTATGCATAACCCTTACATACCAGTCTAGCTTTGTTTCTTGTTCTTCTCAATTTGTTCAATTTCCTCATTCATTACCTATATCCAATCTTCATTTCCTGAAGCATCTTTCATTGTTTTAGGCTCAAATTCACATAACAAACATGTGTCATTTTTCAACTTACTTTGTGTCATAACTACAGAATCGTTTGATCTAGTGATTTGATTAGGATTGTCGTGTCTCCTCATGTATTTTCTTGAGTAGGCTCAGGTCTTGTTTTAGATTCAATGTTTGTGTTCAGTTCTGGTTGATTCTGAGACTCGACATCTCCATTAGATAGCTCGGCATTCACTTGTTGTTGCTTGGCAATTCCACTTTGTGAATCTGCAAGTGCATGTAGTTGCTTGACAGTAGCCTTAGGTAATGCATTAGAGTCTTCCTCATCTAGATATACAAATGATCTTTAGCTTTCAAGCTCTTGTGTACTTTCAGATTCATTCCTTTCTGCAAACTCATCAATTCTAACATTTGCACTTTCCACAACTTTGTTAGTATTAGAATTCAAAAATCTGTATGCTTTTATTTTCATTGAATAACCAAGGAATATACCTTCATCACCTTTAGCATCAAGTTTTCTATTTTTTTTGTCCTTTAGTATAAAAAATTTGCTTCCAAATACTTAAAAATACTTTACACTAGGTGCATAACCATACCAAAGTTCATAAGGTGTAGCATTTGTACCTTTCTTGACTTGTACTCTATTTAAAGTATAGACTATAGTACTTACATCTTCTTTCCAGTATTTCTATGCAACATTCTTCTCCATCATTAGTGTTCTTGCACAGTCCATGATAGATCTGTTCCTGGGTTTAGCAATACCATTTTGTGGAGGTGTCCTGGGTATGGACATCTGTCTCTTTATGCCTTGGTCATTGCAGAACCTGTTGAACTCATTAGAAATAAACTCTCCACCTCTGTCAAATGTTAAGCATTTCAAACTTTTTCCTATTTCCTTTTCAAATTTAGCTAAGTACCATTTAAATAACTGGAATGCATTAGATTTTTCCTTGAGAAACATTAGAGTCATCATCCTTGAATAATCATCAACAAATAGAATAAATTATCTAGCACCATAGTAGCTTCTTTCTCCAATGGGACCACAGAGATCAGTATGGACTAATTCCATAATTTCCTCTGAAATATGTGTTTTACTCTTAAAACTAGACTTAGTCTTCTTTCCTAGTTGACATTGTTTACACATTGCATTCTCAGGTTTCTTTAACTTAGGTAGCCCTCTAACCTTTTTCGATTTACTTATGCTTACCAAGTTATCAAAGTTCACATGACACAACCTCTTATGCCATAACCAAACATCATTGTACTATGCAAACAAAGATGTTTCTTCAAATAAATCGAGATAGAATAAGTAACATTTAGTCTAATCACCACTTTCAACTAGTTCTCCAGTAGAATCATAGATATTTGCGTTTATGTGATGGAACTCAACTTTATAACCAGAAGTGTTCAACTGTGCAACACTCATCAAATTGTAATTAATATCATCTAACCAATACACATCATCACATCTGATTTAATTGGTCAAGTTAATTAATCATTTACCTTTGATAAGACATGGTGTATCATTACCAAATTTTAAATATCCTCCTTTACATTGGTTTAGGGTTTCAAACTTATCCTTGTCACCAGTTATATGATGGGAATAACCACTGTCAATGATCTAACAATCACCTTTTCTCTTATAAGAAATTAATACATTTTTCTCATCATCATCAGAATCTTCTTTCATTGCAACATAAACAACTTCTATATCATTGTCATCAGAATTGTCAGTATCATTGTCAGAAGTTTCTTCAGTAATATAACAAGATTTCTTACCTTTGTCTTTGTAATCCTAATATTTCCTGAAGTCTTGATCATCCTTTCTGTCTTTGTATTCCTTTTATTTTTTGTCCCTTCTTTCATATTTTTCATTCTTATCAAGACATCTAGCAGCTATATGACCAAATTTATTGCATGAAAAACAAATGATAGGAAGTTTACCTCTGTATTTTCCTTTTTGTCTGGACAACCTTTTTTCCATAAGTTCTTCAAGTTCTTTAAGATCATCATCAATAGTGTCACTATCACTGTTCACATGTTTCTTTCCTTTCTTAGATTTATTGAGAACTAGCTATGATCTAAAAGCAGAATCAATACCTTATGGATTGTAGTTATCATAATTTGACATTTCAAAAGTAGTGAGTCTGCCTATCAGATTTTCTAGATAACGATTATTGTTAGGAGTACATCTCAGTTCTTGAATTGCAGAAACTCTAATAGCATATATAGGAAGTAAAGTTTTTATTACCTTGCTCATAATAGTGTTCTCATCTATTTTTCCATTAGCTCCTCTAATGGCATTTACCACTTCTTTTACTCTACCATAATAATGATTAACATTTTCACCTTCTTGCATTTTCATCTCATCAAACTTGCCTCTTAAACTTTCTAATTTAGCTCTCAGCACATTTTTGTGTCCACCATAGATAGTTGCAAGTTTATCCCACATCTACTTTGCATTTGTGTAGCTCTTTATATCATCAAACTCTGAATAGCTCAATGAGGAGGCAATCTCCAAATTTGCTTCATTGTGCTCTTGCTTTTCTCTTAGTTGTGCAACTATGAGAGGAGTATTAGGTGATACATAGTCATTTTCAACAAGTCACTTAGCATCATCTCCATACCAGCTAGATGCAGTTTCATCAAACTCTACCATGCAGGGAAGTTATCTTTGTTCAGCTGCAGAACCTCCTTCTTATACATCTTGATCATTTCACTCCAAGTACCTTCAAAATTTTTTTAGGAGACCAAAGCTCTGATACCAATTGTTGGAATAAATTTATAATAACCAAGAGGGGAGGGGTGAATAATTTATCCTTAGGTCTAGACGTAGAAAATAGAACTTTCTATATTTGAGATCTACTCAGTAGCAGAAGCATTTGTCAACAACTTAATCATGCAGTTTACTGTATAATGTAATTAGCTTGTAGAAACATAACATTAAAACAAACCATAAGCATTCACACAAGTTGACACAAGTATTTAACATGGAAACCCAATATGGGAAAAACCACTAGTAACATGCTACCAAGTTTTCACTCTTCTGAAGTGAGCTCTGTGAGGAGCCAACCTTGTTAAAGGTTACAATAACACATTGTTAGGTGTGACCTGGTTAAAGGATTTAATCACCCTTTTAGGAGTGGCCTTGTTAGAGAACTTAGAACATTCCACCTGAATGTCACCTTGTTAGAGGATTTATACAAATGACTATTAGGTAAACCTTGTTAAAGGATTTCAACTGATACAATGGTTAGAAAGTAATCAGCAGTTGTGATCTGATACACACAACTTACTTTGAAAATTCAGATCCAATTATAGCTTTGATGTTAACTTATTGGATGGCCTGCATTGTCATTTCAATCTTTTGATCTGCTTGGAAATCTGTCAAGCAATCACACATGCAACTCTCTGCTTCTATATTCAGCCTTCACTGCTAGGTCATGCCAATCAGTAAATCAACTATGCAATCCTCTTGCTTACATACATCCACTTCCACACTTACACTCTTCATGAATGACCCCTTGAGGCTATCATATACCTCTCTGTCTAGGTAAGATAAATCTTTGGCACTTAATCAAGATTGTAGATCTTAAGTTAGGTCAAATCCAATGGATCATCCCATCATTTCATTATATTTACTTCTCCAAAGTAGTCTCTAATTAAATATTGAAACCATGCATTAATTATGGTTACCCATACATTAAATGGCATGGATCAATCTTTAATTAACATTACATATCCCAATAAAATTAACTAAGTC
>MU225692.1:4222219-4234301 GCA_018584345.1 Thuja plicata
AATCTTTCAAATCTTTTCTTAGTTTCTTGATAAGCATTTGTGAGCCATCAACTTTCAGTCTAATTTCTTCATTTTCTTTTTCAGATCTATCAAGATCTTCAAGAGCTGCTTCAAGATTATTTTTCAAGTGTTTTTCTTCTGCTGAGTCCATGATCTCCTCAAGTGGTTAAAATTATTTTCTGAGGGCCAGAGCTCTGATACCAATTGTTAGAAACACTGAGAGGAGGGGGGTGAATCAGTGTTTGTCTATTAATTACTTATTCAGCATCTTAAACATAAATCAATCATACATAGAATGAAGCTTAACATAAAAACTCATAACACATGATATGATTACAGGGAAACCTTGATCAAAGGAAAACCCTGATGGGAATTAGTATCCACAAATATTGTACTAAGTATAATGAACTTGTGAGAGTTCCTTTGCCCTGTTAGAAGCATTCTTTACAATATGAGTACAATGACCTAGTTAAAGGTCAGACCCTGTTAAGAGTCTTTTATAAAACCCTGTTAAAGGTATATGGCTCACTACCTAGGCTCACTACCCAATAAGATGAAGGCTACAACCTTCTGAAAGATGATATGCACTATATCAAAATGAACTACTATGATGACTATTTGTTTGATCAGTTCCGTGTATGCGCCAATGCTCTTACTCTCTCAAAGAGCTATATCATATACTAACTTCATAGTATTGTCTCTCTGTATCTTCCTCTTACATAATAATCGATGCTTCTATCATATCTTTACATTACATACTTATATATTCACATCCAAATAGGCGCGACCCAAAATAGAATACTAGTCGGCCCTAAAACAAAATATACAATTCTTCCAAACAATTCGGCATCAAGCGTGTTTACTACAATGTTAATTACATCATTACAATTATATAACAAAAAGTGCATAACCATTACATCACAAAATAACACACGCTGATCAAAACACTTAGTTGGCTTCCATGCTCTGTCACCTAGACTGCTGGTCTATTGATCTGCTTGTAACTTTGCCATACTGTAGTTCCATACTATGCGTGTCTAGATGTAGTATGTACACATGTCATACAACTTGTATCTGAATGCACATACGCTGACTCAATCTCTTGCACGTGTGCTGATGTGCTGATCTTTGAGTATCTCTCTCTGCCCTATTTTCCTTAGTCATTTTGTCTTTTATGACAGAAACTAAACATGACTTTGTTGCCATGATGACAACACAAAATGAGTCATGCATCCTCAGGTAGTCAACTTGCCAACACTTAATAGTCTTATTGTAAAATCCTTGAGAAAGGTGACATTCTAAAAGAGTGTTCAAAGCCCTCTAAATAGGCCTCTCCTAACAAGGTGAAGATCTTAATGGGTCTAAGGTAAATCCCCTAATAAGGTCACATATAACATTGTGTATTGTAATCTTTAAGAGGATTGGATTTTAACCAAGCATACTTCAAAAGAATATTTTCATTTGTGGGTGACAATTCCCATAGAGGTTTTTCCCAAATTGGGTTTCCTTATTAAATATGGTGTTAAATGTGCTAAATGTTTCATGTGCATGATATTTACCATTTATGCAAGTTGTTGTTTGAGGTATTGAAGTTAACTGGTGATTCAGTTGTTGTTGTTGTTTTTTATCCTACCGAGTTAAATTAGAGTTAATTTTTAAAGTTTAAAGTATCATATTTTTATGATTCAACCCCCCATATCACTAATTCAACATGCCCAATCCTATAAAATACCTCTAATAGAGATGAAAATCTATTTCTAAATATCCTACTTTTTCTTTCAAGCCAGATTTTCCATATGATGATAGACAAACTAATATCCCACAAGGATGCAAATAATGAGATTCTATGTAACAATGACCAAATTTTTAAAAAAGGATAATATTAGGGCCCACCACTCATATCTAGCCCAACTTGGAAAAAAATTATATAAAAACAATCCATGGAAAAATAACATTTTAAGAAGAGATGATTGAAAGATTCCATGAAATAGCCACAAAGGGTACAAGGGAAAAAAATGGTAATCCCTGACCTATCTAATCTCATCCCAGTAAAAACTCTATCCTAAATAACAAGCCACACAAAGGTCCTAGACTTGGCGAGGCATGTAGAACCCCAAAGTAACTTAGTTGGCCATATGCCATTAGGTATAGGAGTTATGGTTGACTCATATCTTGTTTTAGAAGTATACTTCCCAGTGTTTTAAAATAACATTCTCTTAGCTAATTCAAACATAATGGAACTCTTGAGATCCTAGGAAATAGCCAAAAGTGAGAGATCCTTCCACTTAAAAAATGGGGGGTGAGAGTAATTGTCTATAAAAAATAATTACAAACATGAATTCCCCATTCATCCTTTAGGTATTCCTCTAGAAGAGACCAGTCCGTAATGCATGTCAAAGGGGGAAATCCATTCTAAGAATATTCCTTGAAATGTGCTTTAATTAGTACCATCATGGATTAGCCAAGATAGGGAAGGAAGTATAAGCTCCCTATAAGATGAAATAAAGTTCCAAATTTTAGATCCCTTAGGTAAAGAGGTAGTGGTAAATAATCTCTCACTTTCTAAAGAGTCCAAATATTTAGAGAAAATTAATATAGCCCACTTGGAAAGTGGATTCTGACACAACTTCAATTAGATATTAGCACCATATTCCTTGTTTTGAAGGAACAAGTTTTTAATTCCAACCTCCCTTTTCTTTTTAGGAAGAAAAACCTTTTCCCAAGACATGAGGGGCATTTTTTTTCTTTTGTGTGCCATTATTAGCCCACAAAAAATCCCTAAGGACTTATTGTAGCTCTTGATTTAATTTTATTAGCATATTCAAAAATGGCATGAGGTAAATGGGTACCACATTGAAATTGATCTAATCATCATAAGCTTTCCTAAAAGAGTTAACCATTTTTTTCCAGGTGAGGATCCTATTTTAAATGGTAGAAATGATCTTTTCCCAAAAAGAATGCTTTTTAGAACCTGTAAAAATAGAATAGCTAGATATTTAAAAGGAAAGGAATCCATTGCAAATATCTAAAAGAGGATTAATAATTGTTGAACCAATAGAGAAATATTTTAAAAAAAAAACTTTTTCTTTTGAGGATTAACCTGTTGACCCAAAGATATAGAGTAATCGTATATAACACTTTTAATGACCCTATATTCTTTTAATGATTTTTGACCAAATAGAAATGTATCACCATAAAAAAAAATATGGGTATAATTCTAATCCAAATTGGTAACCTTGACCCCTTTCCAAGAAGACATCATATTCACATGTATTTAAAAGCACAACTAAGACCTTTTCCATGATAATAAAGAGGAAGGGAGAAAGTGGATCACATTGCCTCAACCCCTTAGATGAGGAAAAAAATCCCCTTAGAGATGAAGACATTATATTTTTCCATTAGTATATGCAAGGAAAAACATGATAAACACCATCATTTTATACTACACCGATAGACAGGGCACAACACTACAAGATGCCAAGGTTACTGATATTGCCAAGTACAAATCATCCCAACGCAACACTATTCAGTGTTACCTGATGATAGAAAAGACAAAGAAAATCGATGAGTAACCAACAATGCAACCCGATAAAAAAGTCAAGAGTGGAACCCAACAGATGAAGGGAACCCAACGATCAGTTCAAAGAAGGAACACCGGCAGACTTTCAGTTTACATCGATGATTAAGAACCGACAGTCAGTTACATCCCGCAAAAAGTGGATCTGACTATCCATGTCAGATAAATCACTGAAGTTTTATATTTAGCTTCTTGATTTGTTTTAAATCCATTATGTAAGGGAAAAGAAATGTAATTATTATTGTTTTTATCAGTTTTAACTGATTTAAAACATGCAAACTAAAGGATCAAGGTCAAGTTGTATACCTTGGATCTAGAGTTAACATTGTAATGCGTGATTCTAAAATAGGCCAAATAACTTGTATAAATAGATGCTCAATCAATTATGAACATGTTGTTTGATGATGATTGTAGCCACTGAGAAAATCTAAGGATCAAACAAGAGAATTCATGCAGCAACACAGAAAAGCATC
The DNA here is from genome assembly GCA_018584345.1 of Thuja plicata. Lineage (NCBI taxonomy): Eukaryota > Viridiplantae > Streptophyta > Pinopsida > Cupressales > Cupressaceae > Thuja > Thuja plicata. The sequence continues at coordinate 4,226,270 of MU225692.1, forward strand.
AAATCAGTTTTCAAGAACAGAACCAAGGCTACCGACGAGTAGGAAAAGGTATTAATCAGTCACTATAGGTGATATTCATATAATTTAAGCTTTAATGGATTTGTAATCAGAAATTATAGATTGCATACACTCAGGTCAAACATATTGTACACATTTTAACAAGTGGGGTACACTTAAGAAATCCTTTCAAGGAAGGTGGATTTAACAATCCTATTGTAAATATCTTTGCCAAGTGCACACTACATCAGTGTTTCTAAATCTCTAAATAGAATAGATCTTAACAGGTCTCCACATTAATACTCCTAATAGGTTAGATCATTAGAAGTTATCAAATTGTAAGCCTTAACGGAATCCCTTCCATTCTGTAGATAGTGAAGTTTTGTGGGTGCCATCCCCACCGCAGTTTTTACTTCCTAACAAGAGTTTTTTGTGATATCATATCTTGTGTTATGTGTCTATTAATTTCATGAATGTTTCTATTAATTTTTCATACAATTAAGATTATGAATTAATATTACATGCATAAGAAAGAAGATCAGATTTGGTCGGTAATACAATAAAGATTGATTGCTAAGGAAGAAAGGTGAAAAGTGTTAAAAGTTTTAGAGGTACTAATTCACCCCTCCCCTCTCAGTACTACTTCCCATTAATCCCAACAATTGGTATCAGAGCTGAGTATATTCTTGGAAATCTTAAAGGCTTAAGATAAATTATCATACAATGGAGAAGTACAAACTTGATAAAAATATTGAGAATAAAAAACTTGAAATTCAGATGTTCTATGAATAGTATAAAGAAGCTAGAATCAGCATGAGACAGTTGATAGATGAGAGAAAGACCATGGCATATCGAAGTAATGAGATAGATGTTGGAAATTTGACTCCCAGATGATATATGACTTATTTTGTGTTGTCCTTATGGCAACAAAGTCATATTAAGTTACTGTCAAGAAAGACAAAATGACTAAGTATGGAAAATAGTGCAGATAGAGATATATAACAATCAACACATCAATGCATGTGTGAGAGATCGAATCAGAATATGTGTGCTTAAATATATGTTCTATGACATGTGTACATACTAAGTCCAGACACACATGCTACAAAATGATAGTATGAATAAGCTATAGGAAGAACAGTACTACTACAGTTTAGAAAATAAAGCATGGAACCGACTTAGGTTTTTGGATCAACATGAATTGTTTTTTTGTGTAAAGTCCAAGAGCCTTTGATTATATGTTTTTAATAATGTCTTTAGTCTTATTGTAAACACACTTAAGCCAATTTGTTTGGAAGCATTGTGTATTATGTTTTTAGGGCCGACTATAGTCTTGTTTTGGGTCGCGTCTATTCAGACATAAACAATAAATATGTAATATAAATGTATATTACAAGTGTCAAATAATATGTGTGAGAAATACATAGAAGAGTAGTATAGTGAAGTAAGTATGAGATAAATCTCTTTAAGAGAGTAAGAGCATCAGCGCATAAACAGAACTGATCAGACAATAGTGTCATTACAGTAGTTCATTTTTGATATAGTGTATATCAACTATTAGAAGGTTGCAGCCTTCATCTTATTGGGTAGTGAGCTTAGGCAGTGAGCCATACACCTTTAACAGGGTTTTATAATAGACTCCTAATAGGGTCATTGTACTTGGATTGTAAAGACTGCTCCTAACAGGGCAAAGGAACTTTAGTAGGTTCATTATACTAGTGTGATATTTGTGGGTACTAATTCCCACCCGGGTTTTCCTCTAATCAAGGTTTCCCCATAATTATATCATGTGTTATGAGTTCTTGTATTAAGCTTCATTGAATGTATGTTTGATTTATGTTTAAAGTGCTGAAATATAATTAATTGACAAACACTGATTCACCCCCCCCCTCCTAGTGTTTCTAACAATTCGTATTAGGGATTTGGTCCTTTGAAAGAAAGTTTAACCACTTGAAGAGATCATGGACTTAGCAGAAGTAAAAATTTGAAAAATAATCTTGAAGAAGCTCTTGAAGATCTTGACAAATCTGAAAAATAAAATGAAGAACTTAGCCTGAAAGTTGATGGCTCACAAATGCTTATCAAGAAATTGAGAAAATATTTGAAATATTGTTCTACAAGTTATTTAGGGAAAATGGTCAAAAATATGAATGAGGAGAACATGTCTCTGAAAGATAAAATTGAAAATCTGGATGAATAGCTAACAGACAGTAAAATTGCTATTGAAGAAAATATCAAAGAAAGCAAACAATTAGAAGATGAACTTTTGAAAGCAAACATGAAAGTCTTGGAATTGGAAAACATAAAGAAAAAGATGGAATCTGAATTAACAGAAGCAAAGGATAAGATTGATAAACTCCACACAAGTTTTGATTTACTTCAATCTTAGGCCTATGCACAAAAGCTAAAAGGTGACACTACTAGTGTTGGATACAATGCAGCACAAGTTGAAATCAATTCATTGAAAGAAAGAAAAAAATCTCATGAAGCATCTTCAGAAGAAAAGAAAGATGAAAAAGTAACAGAAACTAAAACAGATCCACCCAAAGGAGAAATCGAGCAAGTTAACAGAACTTGTTATGCATGTAATAAATATGGGCTTTTGGCAAGAGATTGGAAAGAGGTAAGACCTTTCAATGGTTATTGTTACTCTTGTAATAAGTTTGGTCATAGGGCTATACATTGCAGAACAAATCAAAGAAATCAGTCTCAATAGAATTAGAGAAAAATGAATCAAAACAATCAGAGAAATCAGCCTCAAAGAAATTTGCAGAACATTACTTGTCAGATATGTAATTACAATGGACACAAAGAAAAGCAGTGTAGCATGATGAACAAAAACATCAGACCTCCTATCATTTGTCACACATGTGGAAAGGCTGGACACATCTCAAGGTTCTATAGATCCATAACTCAAAAATAAGAGGATCCTAAGAAATCACTACTTGAAGAAGCAAGAGAATTCAAGTTTGTTCAAGAAAAATAAGATTCAAGCAAAATTTGGGTTGAAGTGAAGAAGGAAAATGCAGAGAACAAAGTAATTGATGCATCCATAGTGGACACATCCTCCACTTCTAGTTGAATAGACCTTCTTGGTCTTAGGGGGAGATATTCTAGCTTGGAACCCCTGCGCGACTGGTATACTCACCTCTGAGTATGCACCTATGGATCCATGCTTATGATCACATGATATAAAAGTATGCATTCTGAAACAAAGTTTGAAACTCTTTGTGAAAACTGCATACGGTTACAAACATTAAATGCAATAAATTTTATAAAAAGATGTAAATGTTTGATCTTCTTCACATTTGCATTCAAGATCACATAATTTGGAGAGCACAGGAGCACTAAGCATCAAAGCATAGAAGCACAACAGATTTGGTGGTTAAGTAAATGGATAAGAAGTTGGAAAAAAACCCTAGCAGTCCCGTCATTTCGTATTATCTTGAAACCCTACTTAATCAAGTTCCAAGTAAGTATGGCAACCCAAGTAGTTTTTGACACTGCTAAGAGGAAGAGATTTGTGTTTAAGAAGAATCCATTCAAGTCCATTCTAGATGATGTTGAAGGAGCATTCTCCAAAACTCCACTCAGAGTCATGCACATGGAAGATATTTGCGCATACATCTACTGCAAGAAGGAAATAGTAGGAGACATCAGCATAGCTACTCTCATGTTATCCATGATGAAACTAGACTACTCATTCAAGGATCAATTTGTGCATCTGACTGATAACCCTATATTTGAGTACTCCAATGCACACAAGTTTTATGAGCCAGAATGGGTGAAGATATTACTGAGCAGAATACATGATGAAAAGGAAATTCTGTTAGATCTAGTGAAGCCTCATCTAAGAACTAAGACGAGAACACTTCATATTATGAACAAGTAATATGAGTTAGTTGGGAAAGAGACAATAAAATATTTTGCACAAGTGTTTATGGATAGACACATGTATCCATCAATGACGCCTACAAAAAAGGTAACTCTAGCTCCTCCCAAACAAGTTACTAAACCAGTGATTCAAAATGCACCTATGAAAGGTCCACAGGTTTCAGCACCCTCAATTTCAATAACTTCTGATAGAGAAAAAGACTCATAAGATACTATAGTGATTGATGATATCAAGATATCCATGACAGCATCTGACAATGACATGGACAAAGTTGATAAAGAATTTGTAAGCACTAAAGAGATGTGCACTGATGATACATATTTACAACAAGATGAAGTTCCCTCCAATGATCTAATAGACTTGAATAAAGAGAAAGATACTCAAGATAATGAGACACCATTCAAGGAGATACCATTAAAGAGTGAATGCATGGAAACTAGTCAAAATACTATATTCACTCCATCCACTTTACCATCTACTTCATTGTTGTCAAGGTTAACTCATGTCTCAGCAAGTCTAGATGCGTGGGGAGAAGAAGACTTAATGAAGATCAGTGTTCTAGCTACGGAAAAATCCAAAGAGAAACAATTTATGAGGAACCCTCTCTTCTTGGAATCAGTAAACATCTTGAATGATCTAGTGCCTACAAACAAGAAAGTAGCCAAAATTCAATCAGTTTAAGATGTCGACAACATTCTAACAAGCTTCAAAGCACACTTTATAGACCTAGTACACTCTGATACTATAATTGCAGAAGATGAGTATAAAAAGGAGAGATTGAATGAATTGGTAAAGAATTTTACCTTAGACTTAAAATATTTAAAGATTGGGTAATCTATATTGAAAGAGTTGGCAGATAATGGTAAGAAGGTTATAGAAAACTGCATGGATAGAGTGAAATTCACCTTTGAACATATCAAAAAGATAGAAGAGGCAGAGATCATGGTGGACAATATTAGAAAATCAGTTGAGACATCCACCCAAGACATGAACATCTGTAACAATGTCTATCAAGGATAGTTGGACAAAATTGAAAAAGAAAAATTCAAGATCAATAAAATAAGAATCAGGCAGATCCAACTGAGGAATGCTCTAGCACCCTCTCTAGTAGTTTTGGAAGTTAACGTCAAATAGATTGATGCCACCATTATCACATATGATGAAGGTCCCTGCATGGACTTGATAAAGATGGACAAGTTAACATATGCCCTATGAGCCCATCTCCAAATAGTTGATGCAATGAAGGTATTCTAGCAGAAAGAGATCTAGTCTCTTCAGATTGTGTATCCAGATGTATACTTGAAGTAAGTATCTAGAGACTTACATTTTTGTACAACTTTGTCATTGTAAGGTATAAAATTTGGCACAAGAAGGATTCCCTAAATAATATTTATGCAATATAGTAAAGTGAGATCCTAAGGCCAAATTTATGTTTTCTTACACTTAAAAATTATGATAAAATACCTTGAGGAACACATAAGAAATAAATGGACAAGACACCTACCTCATAACATAGCAGATCTGGAAAAACTCATTTTTTGAGGTCTATATTGAGTTTCTAGAAAATTTGACAGTTGATACTAAACTGAAACACAGAGACAAACAAAACCCAGAAATAATTTTCTATTCTGATGTTTTCTTATGAAAAAGGTTGACCTTGACCCATAAATGTCAACCTTGACCCAATAATGTTGACCCTAACCTACACAGATCTGAAAGTGACTTTGTTCGCGGATCCTGAAAGTTTTCCAAAAAGGGTATCTAGATCTAGTCTCAAATCTGCTATTATGAACCTGTACCTACAAGAAAAAGAGGTTTGTTTTTTGTGGGGGAGGGGTTTTCCTTATTCAAACACTGATTTAGAAATTAACCTTGAAATCAATAAAGTATAGAATGCTAGCAAGTAGTAGAATTGAATCTAACAATGAATCTATGATATTGAATAGATATGTAATTGTAATTCAAATTTAAGAAAGTATGTAAATATGAAAGCATGGACTTTAGAAACCATAAACCTCCATGATTTTATGCTTGGAATCCACCTTGAAGAGATGATGAAAGAGTCTTGAGGATGCACAAAGGATCTTGAAGGAAGATCACACCATCATGATGGCTAGATCTAGGGCTTGAATGATAAATCTTGAATGCTTGAACCAAATCCCTTAAAAGGCTTGAAAGCTTGAATTGTTGATCTTCAATGGAGGAATTGAATTCTTGAGGGGAATACTTGAACACCTTGAGAGCTTGGAAATAGATGCTTGAACCTTTTGCTTCTTGACAAAATCTTGATTAGAGCTTTTTGCACTTAGAAGACTTAGAGAAAATGAGAGGAGAAGGCTTCCTTTTATATGAAATTAGGGAACAATCTTCTAAGGAGGCCAACATAGGAGAATTAAATTCCAATTAGACCCATGCCCCTAGAAGAGGACCTATATTAAATATAATTTAGGAATCAACACTTCAGAACCCGAAACAACCGACCTAGAAGTGGGAAATAACTTTTTGCAAAGACTGAGATCCAGAAACTGTGGGACCCTAAGATTTGAGCCCTGGGTCAAGGTCGAGGTCAAACCTAACCTAGATTAGGGTTGAGGTCGACATAGACCCAAAATTTTGACCTTGACCCTGAAGTCAAAAACCTCAGATCTGCAGTCTAGGATGCCAAAAACTGGATGGAAAGAAGTTGAATAAGAGGCAGAATAGGGGGAAAGCTAGGTCAAAGTAAAGAACCCATTCAAGGTGCTTGATATGACCCCAAACCACCTACTCATAAGGATAAACTATTCTACCATGGAAGTTCTTCCATTTTCTGACTATACATTTAGCCCCCACTTTAGCGGGAGTATAGAAATCAAACATGCTCGTGGTAAAGTTAGAAGAAAGACACTGGTGGATCACAATGAGGTAGAACATCACTAGGTCAAGGACATAAGTCCTTAGACAAAGGATTCTAAGTCAACATACATGCATAAAAGATATGAAAAATAAAGAGCAATCAATCATAAAAACATACATGATTACATAAGAAAGACAAGAACAATAATATAGATAACATAGCTTCATGATCTAATCCTACTAGCATGAAAGCAAAAGAGAGAAAAGAGAAAGTGATTACCTCACCTATTAAGATGCCCACCTTACTATGAATCACCAAGGAGGGAGAGCCCAAATAGGTTCACCCATAAACTATGCTTGTAATTGTAAATGCGTCTTTTGATGGCTTTTGAAAATATCCATAGTTCAACATTCTTGTATCACTACAGAATGTAAAATGCGTGTCCATTCAGGATTTAGCAACTTATGTGTGTTACCTTTTGAGGATTTACCATATTGTAAAATAAAAGGGTGCATATCTCTTTAGGATTTAGCAACTTGTGTGCATTACCTTCCAAGGATTTAGCAAACATAAAAAGTAAAAATGCATGTCTCTTCAGGATTTAGCATGCTACAAAATGTAAAATAATGTAAACTATAGTACAAGGGAGACCCTATATATGCCCCCCTCCTTATCATTATTAACCACTAGGTAGGATAAGGAAGAGAAAAGAGGATACCTACTTCACAAGGTAAGGAGATATCCAACTTAACAACAATGTATACCATATTCTTAGCGAAGAGCCTCGACCCTTACATCCAAGAACATAGATATTCGTGAAATGGATATGTCACTTATGGAAAAAGGATTCTCAAAAAGGAAGAGACCTTATCAACAATAGCCCTACCATAGAGGAGTGCTTAGGATAAAATGTCATCTTCTAAAGAAAAGAGGGACAAAAGGTTCAATCATCAAGCCCCCTATAATCAAGAGGAAGAGGAATCTTAGGATGAAGGCATCAAACTCTAACCAAAGCAAGGGAAAGAGTTTATCATGAGCATAGTTTGAAAAATAAAGAAGAGGTGATGACCTAGGACTATCACCTCTCATATAAGAGGGTATCCATAGTAAAAAATGTACATCTTTATAAGGAAATATGTTAGATGATAAACACATGCCACTAAGCTAAGGAAAGCATATCCTTAGATAGAGGAAGAAGGAGAATACCTTGCCCCTCAGTGGTGAAAGCAAGGGATATATCAAATTATATCAAGAGATATTGTAACAAAGAGATATCATGTGAGAAGTTTAAAAAGTAACCCTTA